>VSMD01087452.1:0-75142 GCA_008750895.1 Mirza zaza
TTTCTATGAGACACTTCAAATCATCTTCAAGTGAAAATTATCAATAACAAAGAGCTAAAGTAATCCACTACATGATCGTATGTTGGATTTTTCTTAGATTTTGCTGTAAGCCAGGTTCTAAAAACATTTTCTGAAATTCTTTTTCATATATAACATGAACTCTGCCTTCAGGAGACATTTTAAAATCATTTCTCCAAAGACCCTGAATGCCACTCTGAAGAAAATTTCTAATAAATAAATGAACTATTTTTTACCAATGAGTATGCCTGAACATTCAAGAACTATAAAGATCAAGTTTTCTATTCTTAAATTTTTGGTGCTGTCTATGTATTTAATTTCACCTGTAAGTAATAAAATTGAGAGAGAATAAAATATATTTTCAAAAATGATTTAGAAATAAGCATCTCTAAACGATACAACAATCTCGGCAGATCATTTACCTGAACAAACAAAGCAATGATGGTGATTCCATGTGGCTTCCCCACAGCCTCATCAATGCTGCCAAACAGAGTGGAGTTCCAGTGGATCAGATGGAGCTGGGTGGGCAGCAAGAAACAGATCACTCATTTTTAATGTACTAATTCTATTCAGAAAGACAAAGACACATCAACTTCTTCACTATCTCTACATGGTGTCCTATTCGCAAACAGATACAAATAGACTACTGCCTTCATATGAGTTCTCTGCATGAATTCCTTCCTTCTTATTTCTGAACAGAAGCAATGCTTAGTGGATCACTGCCTCTTGAGTTCAGTCTAGTCCTGATCAGGAGGAACACATCTAGGGACACTCATGGGTTTCACATGGATTTAGTTTCCTTTCCTTAAATGTTGTCCCCTCTGGATCTCAATAAAACAAAACTCTAGATCTGGGCACAAACACTAGAACTCATTCAAAGGATTAGTACCTGCATAATCAAATACTGTGTCACCCAGTATTTCCATCAGGAAATGTACCAAGCCAGTCTCTAGTTCTGGTAAATTATTTCAATTTTCAAAGAATATCCAGAGATAGGCTCCTGTAAAAAATGCTGCATTTTTTTAAAGCCATGGTAAAACAATGAATGCTGATATAAGTCTCTAAAAGATTACTATTTCCTACACTGGAAATAAAATTTTATCTGTGAAGAAATGACAAACAATGCTCAGAGGATTCCCTCACTCCTAGCCTCATAAAACTTTGCAGCTTTTAAGTTTATCTAGAATATGCACTTGCTCCTACAACACAGATAAAACACTTGCAAGAAGCCAAATTCAATTCCCTGGTTAAACATCAAACAGCCATTGAGATTCTTAGTACAACAGTAGCTAGATAAACCTTCTGCCTAGAACACTGTCTTTATCACTAAAGTTTTAATCAAGTTATAATTACTTACTACCTTAAAACATCACCTCATTTAAAATTACCTAATTAAAAATTATTAAAATTATCTAAAAATACATAGCTAAAACTCAACCACTATTTACTTTATCATCTATACAAAAACATTCAGGAAAATTATCATGAGGATGGCCCCAAATCTGATTTTTCTACTGCTGAATTTGTCCAAGTAGAATTTGCAATTATAAAACTGACCACTAGAGGGAGGTAATAAAGTTCTCTGCCAATAATAGAAGCAGGAATTTAAGAAAAAATTATAGCCAAGGCTCAAGCTGAGTCAGGCTGTGAAAAACTTACATACTGTAACTGGCCAGTAAATGTAACTGTCAAGGCACTGCCTTTAAGAAAAACACGTTCTATAACCTCTCAATTAATCATAAAACACAGAGTCATTTTAATCTTTCCTTCTCTGTCTGCAACAATAGCATAGGCGTCCTAGCAGTAGAGATAAGAGCCGATTGCCTTAATTAAACCAACAAAGGAGGCCCAAAGTTCAAACGGATATTTTTCTTACTTCTCACAGAAACATTATGGGCATTTTTTGGAGAAAACAAAACATTAATAAATCAAAAAAGCATGGGTTTTCTTTCTCCCACTCCTCATATTTCGAAAACATCACCACTCATGCAGGCTCTTCAGAAAAGGCTTCACCTTTTTTTGTGTTTAAAAAAAGCTGAAGGTCCTCATTCCTTACATGTGTATTGTGTATGGTGACCTTGCTTCAAAGAGCACAGCGAGGAAAGGGGGCAAAAAGAGTGATTTCACAGTGGAGAAACCTAACAAATACTGTTTGACCAAGGTCAATATCAGCATTGGTTTGTCATGCCAATAGTATGTATTCTTGCTGGGT
The DNA here is from genome assembly GCA_008750895.1 of Mirza zaza. Classification (NCBI taxonomy): domain Eukaryota; kingdom Metazoa; phylum Chordata; class Mammalia; order Primates; family Cheirogaleidae; genus Mirza; species Mirza zaza. The sequence continues at coordinate 2,231 of VSMD01087452.1, forward strand.
GACGAAAATGGCACTGTGCTGCTGTGCTCTTTTCCCCAATAACCCATAATTCAATCCGGCATAAGAAAGACATCAGACAAATCTAACTAAGGGACATCACAAAATACCTGACCAGTACTCCCTAAAATTGTCAAGGTCATCAAAAACAAGGAAAACCTGAGAAAATGTCAGAGTCAAGAGGGGCCTAGGGACACATGAGAACTGAACATAATATGGTGCCATAGGTGAGATCGTGGAACACGGCATTAAGTAAAAACTAAGGGAATATGAATAAAATACAGACTCAATAATGTATCAATATTGGGCCATTAATTATAACAAATGTACCATGCTAATATAAAATATTAATATTAATAATGGTAGAAACTGGCCATGGGGCATATGAGAATTTTCTGTACTGTCTTCGTAATTTTTCTGTAAATTTAAAACTGCTATAAAAAATTAGTCTATTTTTTAAAAATAACAGCAAAATAACACAGATGGAAGCAGCAAGAGAACCTCTACCTGTCTCCATTCTACTGTATGGGTCGTCAATAATCACCTGAGACTTAGCAGCTCAGGGGCAAGAGCAATTCCTTCCCTCACAGTCAACAAGTGACCCGAGCTTTAAAACAGAAAGCTCTGTCCTGGTACTGAGAAACTCTCTTCTCTTGAAAGTGCTTTATCTCATTTTAAGGCCAAACGAAACATCAGAAACACTCTTTTCACACCATTATAGGTCAATTCAAGTATCAGGCAAATTTCCAATACATTTTGAAATTGGCCAAACCTCAGCTATAACCTAGTGGTGGTAACCTAGGCTCAAGATCCACAGGCACAATGCACTCTGCATTGCTCTGCCTCTCAGATTTAGCTTGTTCTGCTCCTGACAGCTTTCCCAATCCATCTGTATTAGTCCGCTCAGGCTGCCGGAACAAAGTTCCACAGACCAGGGGGCTTAAACAACAGAAACTTATTTCCTCGCTGTTCTGGAGGCTGGAAGTCTGAGATCAAGGCTTCCTTTTGACTCCTGTCTCCTTGGCTTGTAGATGGCCACCTTCTCCCTTTGTCTTCACACAGTCTTGCCTCTGTATGAGTCTGTGTCTAAATTTTCTCCTCTTATAAGGACACCAGCCAAATTGGATTAGGGCCCACACTAATGACCTCGTTTAAACCCAATTACATTTGCAAAGACTCTATCTGATGTACCAGGAGTTAGGACTTCAACATATTAACGTGGTGGTGGGGGACACAATTCAGCCCATAACACCACCTATCTCACCCTTTCCTCCCTCACCACCATAATGAAGTTTTCTCGTATCTCATCAATTGAATTATTCACATCAACCTCTGTTCCCCCACAGCTCTTTCTTTATTCCTATAATCATATCATATTTTGCTTTATATTAATTAGTGCTGGTTCTGTTCAGTACAGCAAAGCTATAGAGGCAGGAGAGTTATCAGTGTACATGAGGAACGAAGAATAACTGTGTGTAGCTAGAGGGTATATGAGTTCGGCAATGACAAGAGGTGAGGCTAGAAAGGTAGAGGGGTCGGTCCACACAGAGCTTTAAGTTTTGTCATAACTATACTTCAGGAAAGGCTAAAGCAATATATTATTGCAATGAAAATTATTACTTATGCTGCCAAGAATCACTCAAACTCCTCCATAATACCCTCTTTCCTTCAAGGGTCCTTTTGACAATATAGCAGATGGATGGGAAGTAGTAGGTGTTGGAGGCTGGAATATAAACGGGGAGGCTACTACAGAAGTTCCAGCTGAAAAATTATGAGAGGGATGTGGATGGTTAATTTTATGTGTCAACTTGGCAAAACTATGGTACCCAAAGGTTTGGTCAAACACCAGTATAGATGCTGCTGTGAAGGTATTTTTAGATATAACTAACATTTAAACCAATAGACTTACAGTATAGCTGATTACCCTCACAATGTGGGTGGGCCTCATCAGGACCTAGGAGCAAGGCTGAGGTCCCCCAAAGGAGAAGGAATTCTGCCTCCAGAGTGCAAGATAAAAATTCTGCCTGAGTTTCCAGCCTTCAAACTTGAGCTTCAACCCTTGCATGAATTTCCAGCCTTCAGCCTGTTGCGCAGATTTCAGACTTGCCAACTCCCACAATCACGTGATCCAATTCTTTAAATTAAATCCCAATCTCTTCTCTCTCTCTCCCCCTCTCTCCTTCCCTTTCTCCCCCTGTACAAACAAAATAAGTGTAGAGGCCAATAGAAATTTCAATCTTAAGAAGACTAGTATCAAGCATATAAAGAAAAAGGACCCTAAAAATTAAAGTGACATTATTTGGGATTTATTCTTCTAAGACTAAATATGTTTCCTTTGGGGAAGAGGGATGGGGGACAAAACAATCCTCTGATGATCAGAGGGAACATATTAGAACTTTGACTTATACTGATTTTTATCTAATGTTTTTTATGTCAATTTTTCAATCACAAGACATAAAATATAAACATTAATACATGTCAGTACATGATTATAATTTATTAACAAATACACACATATTAAGGACATGTGCTCCAAAGTTTGCCCTAACGCGTATGGTTACGCAAAGACACACAGAGCCCCATGGGTCTGCACGGACAACCATGCGCTGGAAAGGGTATGGGTTAGAAAACGATGAAGCGGCCTCTGAGTCCAAGGGAGGGGAAGCAGTCTTTCCCAGTCATCTCATGAACTGGCTTAAAAGGGGTCCAAGCAGACAGCTATTATCCGCTGAGGGGACTCAGCAGATGCACTTCAAAGCCTAACAGTACAGACATGCTCTGGGGTGTGTCTGGTCTACGGAGAGGGCAGAATGGGGAGGCGGCAACACTGCACACTTGTGCAACTCCACTGATAAATTCTTAGAGGCAATGTGCTCTCATAAAAGACCTCCGAGCTGGAATCACAAGTCTTATATTCTTGTTTCAGTTCCACAACTCCGTAGCTCTGTGAACTTCACAAGTCACTAACTTCTTTGAGCATCAGTCTCTGTAATACAGAGCTGTATCTTGAAAGCTTGGATTATTCATGCCTTGCCTCTCTCTGTCTTCTCATGGTATTCTCTTAATTCCTATATTCTTATCACATTTGGCCATCATTAGCACCAGTTATTGACAGCCAGCAAAGGCACAGAAGCGGGGGGGATGGAACTGGAGAATGGAGAGCGGCTTGCCAGCTTACAGTGAAGACCACGTATATAAATGCCATTCGCCATTTCTAAGGAGCTCAGGGGTTGGGTGGCACTAGCACTGTCTCTGCAGCCTAGACGCAGGCGGCCTGCAGAGTCACCTAACTGCACAGGGTCACCTAACTCCTTCAGCGTCCACTGGACTGCAGATGGCCCCAGGCAGGACCCAGACAAACCCTTCAGCAGCCAAGACATTCTTTGCCTTGTAAACACACTGCACAGCCTGTGGCTGGGGGCTGCCTCTTGCAGTTTGAACTCAAACGCAGACTCCTACTCCAACGACAGTGCTAGCACCAACAACAGTGCTTGAAAACAAGGGCCAAGAAGCCTTCCTCAGCTGAAAATACAGGCAGTTCTAAGCACCCTTCAGTGACTCTCCCTCAAAAGGCAAGCAGCTGTGGCTTCCTTCCAGCATAGGCATGTCAGACAAGGAGAAAGTGGTTTTCTGCAACAATTAAAGCTGAGTCTTTCCTCACGCCTTACCACTCTTCTCCCTAACCCACCACTCCCCGACCACCAGGCCTTAACAGAAGGCAAGTATGACAGAGACAGAGAAGCAAAGATCATTATTACTCTAGCAGCATGATGATCCTCGTGCCTTCTGATTAAAAACTCGGACCACAGGAAAACAACTGTGAGGCATCCTTTCAGTTTTAGAGAAAACCTTTGGCTGAGCTTTTGCTAAGGGCTCACGATTTCGCATTTCCTGCAGTTGACTACATTGCTTTACCACCAGTACCTGTGAAACGTTAATCTTAATGTACTTAACTCACAGCAGTAGATAAATTTGTCCAAAGTTATGAAACTCTGACAAGCCATAGCCTTATGATAATTTATCTGTCACCAAGAAAAATAAGTTTGAAGATTTCGTGGCAGCTTAACAGAAAGCTATCTCCAAGATAAATGAGGTTTATTGTTAACATAAATAACATGACAGCATTAAAGTACCAAAAAATGAATCATGAGGAATGGAAAAAGTAGTAAAAACTGAAAAGGCAATTATGACTCACAAATTTGTTTCCCCAGCCCTGGGCGCTTCTGTGAGTTCTGTAAAGTCTCCTATCTGTAAATGCTTCATGGACATCTCCTCTGAGATGTCTTACTGTCATCTCATGATAAATATTTCTAGAAATAACATCAAATCCCTTCAAAGGAGCCCCTCGCTGACTCTCAGTAGCACCCCAGCCTCTCTGCCGTGAGACCTTGGGCCTCCACCTTCTATCTTCAACTCATCGAGGCCTCGCCTGGCCCCTAGAATTTACATTACAAAGTCCAACTAATCTCTCTTCAACATGACTTTCACCGTATTTCCTCTGTTCATAAATCCCTAATTTCCTCTATTTTCTAGCCACATCAGGTTTACATGTCTCTAACCCCATCCTTCCCCACCCCTCCCCCAATGCTCCAACCAAGTATGACCCCCCCCCCAGCTCCTCACAACAACCTCCCTGTTCTGTTTATGTTCCACTCATCCGAGATGCCTTTCCCCACCCTGTCTGGACACACATCCAGATCCCACTTCTCCTCAGCCTTGACAGGCATTTGAGGGAAAGACAGGCAGACTAGAGATGGAGACTGAAGATGACAGGGATGAGAGGTGGGGGCTGGGGGACACAGGATGATGGGAGATGGAGGCAGAGAGAGAGTACTCAAACCAACAGATACGAAGCAAAAGGAAGAGGAAAAAAAGGAAGGATAACTGGGATTTCCACTGAAACCACTGATTGAAAGTAAGATGAGTTCAGTTTCAGATAGAAGCTTAAACCTACACCAGAACAGTCAAACTGGTGTCCCAGCCATGAGAGATGCAGAACCAGAGCTGCCTTGAGGCGAGGCCAAAGGTGCAGGTAGCAGATAGCCTGGAGAGATGCTGCCTTACAGAGTCAGCTCACCAGTGGATCGTCTTGCGAGAAATCAACAGAGGGCTAAGGACTGAGCTTTGGAAAATGGCGAGGTGAGGGAAGGGAAAATATCACGTCTGCAGGAGAAAACACAGAAAATTCACGAGTGCTGTTAGGACAAAACAGAAAAGACTTTCTAGAATAAAGCGTGATCATCGATAATGTCAAGACTAGACTAGCAACAAAGCTGTGAAAGCTGCAAAGAAACAAACGAAAATGAGGACAGAAAGAGACTTTGGAGCTATTGTTTTTAAGATTACTGAGTTGGCAGTTTCAACACTATGAAAGGCACAGGGGCAGAATGTAGAGGCATCAGGATAAAACGAGGGGCAAGCCAGTCATCCTATAAGGTGGGCAAGATTATCAGGAAACAGAAATTAGAAGGTAGTGGAAATCAGTATGCTTGAGTGTGAGCAAAGTTCACCTTTGACACTTAATACTCTTTTCATCTATTCTTTTAATGGTCAAAAGTGAAACCTGAAGGAATCATAGGTTGTTGTAAATTTTGATATGAAAATCGTTAAGTATTCAATGCAACCTATGAACTCAAATGTCACTGAACCTTAAAACCATTTTTCTTCTGATTTATAGTCATTAAGAACTTTTCTCTGAGCAAGGCCGTTATACAGCATAGATTCACAGAAGAAACGGCAATACCAAGAACAAGTCCTGACTTCTGTGTCCTGATTTTGCTCCATTGCTTTCCTCGGCCCCAGAAAAATCCAACTATAGAGAGTTGTGGCAGGTCTCAACAAATTTTGAGTTTCCAAAGACAAATATCTCACTACCTATGCTCTAGCACAGCCAAAATATCCATTCACAGAACACTCAGCACTATGACATTAGAGAAAGAAAAAAGAATTAAGTCTCAACTACCCTCATGATACTGGGGGGATTGAAAGAAGAAGACACTAAGCAATGAAATAAAAGAGAAAACGAGTAAGCAGGAAGTGAAACATTTGAGTGACAAAATGGGTCTTTAAACAACTGAAAAACGGTTAACGGGGAAAGCACCACCTCTCTCCAGATTCACTCTTAATTATAAGCAGCAGCTCATTCATCTGCAGATAAATCAAGATTTTGTGTGTGTTATTTTCAGGTGCTGCTGCACTTTCAGATGTCACTGTCAATATATTATGCAGCTACTATCCAGGGAAGGATATTCACGATGTAGACAGACAGATATAATAGTGACAAATTGCTGTAAAGCATGGAATGAAAAATAAATTATTTGAAATTCTAACTCTAGCTGTCACCTATTGTTATATTTGCCTAGACTTAATTATGTATCATCTTAGATAAGTAACAGAGAAGCAGGAGACAATATGTTAAGAGTGTTTCAGAGCAACTTCATCCATTAATATATTAATACCAAAAGGTATAGTGTTCTTAGGGTTCAGAATCTTCAATTAAAAAAGCACTAGTTCTATGTAATTTATGAAAGGATTTTCTTTCAAAGCAGAGTGATCTCTTTAAATGCTAATTTCCTTTTGTTTATTTTAATATTACTACCTTCTTAAGAACAGAGCATCATAAACCTATTGGGTTCTTTTCCCAAACATGAAACTCCCTTTAGGAAATTCACTCTGAAAGGTTGCAAAAGGCTTGTTGGAGCTGTCATGTGAGTCAAAGAAAGGAAAAACTGCATAATTTTTATATATTTTATATTTTATGTAAGATCAGAAGCAATTAAAACCGATTCTTTGACACTGACTTCTTGGTTTTCCAGAAAACATCCTACCTCTTATTTTTTTAAAAAGAAAAATCTGAATTGTGGGTTATGGCTGCAATTAAGTTTCTGTAACTTAAATTCTTTATACTTCATTTATTATTTTGTAAAAGAAGGCAAAGTAAAGAGATTCTCAAAGAGTGTTGATGTTATAGAAGATAAATCATTTATACATTGGATCTGTTCGTTCTATACAATGAATCGTGAATAATGGCTGTAATCCTCCCCACTCATGCCCAAATGAGAGCTACAACTGACAATAGAGTTCAGAAATAATGGCAGCATTCATCTCAACATTTATTGAGCACCGACTATGTCTAGAGTTTCAGCATCCACTGCTTCTCATATTGGAAATGCAAAGACTTCAAATCTTGTTACAAAAGAATCCAGGGTGTGAATACATAAAAATATAAAATTTATAGCCCAACAGAAGAAAAGGATGAGTAGAAAGGGTTAGTGCACAATTGAAATGAGAGAGGATGCTATGGGTATTTTTATTGATTTAATAAGCACTGATGTTATTAATACATTATCTACCAAGCACTCTTCTTAACAAATATTACTTCATTCAATCTGCATTAATATCTTCATAATGGTAGATTCTATGCCTATCAGCAACACCCCATTTTAACCAGAAAAAATGGAGGCTCAGAAGGTGAAGTAACCTGCCTGGGATCACAAACCTAACAAGTCACATGGCCAGGATGTGGACCCAGGTGGTGTGGCTCCACAACCCAACACCACCTCTGCTCTAAGAGGGAGGGTTGAGGAAGACTGAGCAGGCTGGAATTCACAGTGCGAATGCTCACACAAAGCATGGAGGAACAGCACACAAAGTTCTCTGTAAAGAACAGAAAAGCCGGGGAAAGGAACGGAGAGTATGCAACCCAGGAGACGACTGGTGAGGCAGGAAGGCTGGGCCACAGCACACCAGGTGCTGGTGAACAGTCTCCCTCCAGCTCCTGGGAAAACCCCCTGAGCCCTTGGAGCCTCCGCTATAAAAGAGAGATCAGACTATCTTATAGGCAAGGAATATTCTCCAGAAAGCTCCTAGCACATAGAGAGCAGGTGCGTTCTGGCTAGAGAGCAGTCAGAGCGGGGAGAAGCTGAAGCTAGCAAGAGAGGGGTAGGCAGGGCTGGATGGTCTAGTGCCCCACCCTGTAAGACACAGGTGTGCTCACTTGTCTTCGGTGGTAGTATTTCTCATTATGCTGTCTGAACTCACCTATTTATTTTCTTAAAATTCAAAGATAATTAATAATGCTTCCACTAGAAACCCAGATTACCTCCATTATAGTCATAACTTCAAAGGTCTCTGAGAAGTAGGAACAGGAAGCAGGGACGTAGCGTGCTGTGCCCTGCCCCCAGGTGTTTAAGTCCCACAGTTTACAAAACACAGCGCCAGCTGTAGCCACCTGCAAATCCAGCCCCAAAGGCCCGTCAGTTAGAACTCCTCATGCATATCATTAACATTCTAACACTAGGGTCACCTGCCTCCCAGAGAAAATGAAGCCATCCGAAGGAACTGATCCTGCCTCCTGCCAGGACTTCCCGCCAGTCACTCCTCCCTCCTCCTGACAAGGCTGAGTCAGTCATACACCCTCTGTCCTAGGAGAAACCACCTGCCCCTGCTCTGCTCCATTCTGCCCCTCAGCCACTCACAGGTCTTTGCTCCACCGGTTCTTTTCTCTTCTGAGCCTTGGACCTGACATCTCCCTCTCTGTGACTTCCTTCTCACTACTATTTACATATGTGTAGATTTTTCTCATCTTAAAAAAAAGTACTTTCCTGACTTCACACACCCTCCTACTACTTTTTCTTCACAGCAAAGTCTTTCAAAAACTCACCTACGCTCCTCATCACTGCCTCCTCCCTGCCCATGTCCTCTGCAGCCCACTGAAATCTGTCTCTCGTTGCTATCACCTTAGGGAAACTGCTCACCACGTCCACCAGGGACCTTCTTCTGTCTGGCCTGGGTGTAACTGCCTGCACTGCAGCATGTGACATCCCCGCCTGTCCTTCTCACACCACTCTTTCCCGTGGGTTATGTGCCATCCCTCTCTCCTGGTCTCCCCTCTGTGACAGCTGCTACGTCTCAGGCTCCTTTACTGGCTCGCTTTCCCTGACACCCTCAAAAGGTGGTTCAAAAAGTTCCACCTCACTCTTCTCACTGGGCATATTCTTGTTGGCTGATCCCACCTACTCCCGTGATTTCAATTGTCACCTGAATGTCCATGACTCCAAAATCAACACCTTTAATCAAAATCTCTGTCCTGAGGCTAGACTCCTTTATTAAACTTCCCAATGAGACATCTCCAGTGTGTTATTTATTTATTTATTTATGAATGAATGAATGACAGGCTCTCACTCTGTTGCCCAGGCTAGAGTACAGTGGCATCATCACAGCTTACTGCAACCTCAAACTCCTAGGCTCAAGTGATGCTCCTGCCTCAGCCTCCCAAAGTGCTGGGATTACAGGCAAGAGCCACCTTGCCCAGCCTCCAGTGGGATATTTTAAAGTTAGCATTTCACAGCTGAATTCCCTGCACTTCCTCTCAGATTGTGTCTCCCTATTCGATTCCCAACTATGGTGAGGGAATCCCAGCCAGAAATCTCTTCCATCATCCTCTTCCCTCACAAACAACCAAGAACTACATCCTGTCATTTCTATCTCCATAAAATCTCCCAAATTCATCCACTTGACTGACTCTCATCCCCAATTCCTTAGTTCAGAGATCCATAATCTATTTCGAGACATTCTGCCCAAGTCTCTTAACTAGTCTCCACGCCTCCAAAGTTGGCAGCTCAAGTTCATTCTCTCTTGCAGTTACACACTGCACATCTGCTCCCTGGATGCTCCCTCCTGTCCACGGGCACCATCCAAATTCCTTACCATGCAATGCACTAAAAGAATATGTCTTTCTATTAATACAGTCTTTGTAAGGGTGACAAATGTGGTTTATTATGTATTAACTGTTTCAGGTATGCTGGTGATAACAATTCTAGAAATAAGCTCTATTAAGTAATAAGAATGCATATAAAGCAATTTTAACTGGATTTAAAATTCACCATTGCTTCATTTCTCTGTGAAATACCACTGTCAGTTTTTACACTCCAACTTTATATGCCTGATACATTGCCTAATAACTTAGTTTTCAGGAACAATATTTTTTAAATCCAATTATAATATTCAAAATATAACAATTTACAAAATGTATTTAACTGGAAATGCTACTTAAAAACACTCCATTTTAATTCTCAATACACCTGAAAAGGTAGTTGTCTGTTAACACCACATACTCGAATGTGCTTTCATTTTGTGAACTGCAGTTATGTAAAGCAAAAATCACAATCATTTTATTAGAAATATGAGAAGGCACAGAATATAGAGGGAAAAGAATGGTACTTGATCCAAGTCTCAGTAACCTTGGGCAACTTATTTAATGTCACTTGACTTGATTATTCAGTTGAAAAATAGATATAATGATATGTACCTCTAAGGGATATTGTAATGATTAAATAAGGCAAGGCATGTGTCTGGCACAGAGATGGTCTTCATAAGCATTCCCACCACTCCCTGGTAAAATGCATCTTGTAGTAACTCCATGGCCAGGAGATAATGCAAGGGATATAAAACTTTCCAAAAATATAAACACACTATATCTTCAAAATATTGCAAGAAGAGTGAACTTTGACAGCCTAAAGAAATAAATATATACATATGTAACAGAATTCTACTAAAAACATTCCCTGAAATGAGGATTGTTTCTCCCCTGTGCAACTAAATGAAACTGCCCTAATTTGGAAGACAAAAAGCTCTGTAAAAATCTACACCTATGCTTTCCCCATAAAGTACTTCCTTGTTTATATAAGTTTTGTAATTTACTTTAAAATCATAACAAACTAATCCAACTTACTTGTTGCTCAAGAGAGTGACACAAAGAACCATTCTTTAGCAAACTCATCACAAACCACATTACTTCTAGTGCTAATTAAAGGGGACCATGCTTCCCTGAGATTTGTGTTAAGACTCTCCTGCTAATACTGCAACAGTGCTATAGACAACCAAACAGTATTTTAAAGGACATTCTAGATAACTGGATTTTAACACACTAGTGCCCTAAAGGACAGCACCCAAGTTCCTTTTCAATGCTGTGACAAGGTAAAGTATCATTTTCCCTGAGTGAGGTGGAACTTGTACAAAAACAGCTCGGGTAAAAAAAAAAGGTCAACCAGGAACAGGAAAGGCATCAATGGGTGTGAACCAGAAAAAGCATAACAATTCAGATAGGAAACTTTACCTACATTTACATGGTAATACACTTCAATTCTGCAGAGCTCATATAGACACATTTCTAAATAGTGGGAAAACATTTCTAAAACAAGATGATTGCATTTTGTAAATAATCCAAATGACAAAAGTGCTTTAAATGTTCAGAGGGCAGATATGCAAGAACCAGTTAGGAAATGAGGACTTCACTTACACCCAATCTTGCCTGCCTCTCTAGGATTGGCCAGGGTCCCTACTCCCCAAAGGTGCCCACTGGCCTGGTCTGCGTATCCCAGCTGCCCATAGACTGCACTACTCAATCCCTTTATCACCTTAGCCATCCAAAGCATTCTCAAAAATTCTATGGAAATTCAAATAACAGAAACAAATTTATTATTATCTAAAAGTTTTTATTATGGATAACATTTGTTTTATACATAAAGAATATATCAATGAATAAAACTATATTTTTATGTGTATACACACTCACTGAAATGGAAAAGCAAGGACCTTCCTTGCTGTACAATAATGTAATTCGGAAGATAATTCTGCTATCTAAAACTATTACAGAGGTACGCTTATTTTATTATCTTTGCTTTTATATAATAGCATTAAATATTTTTAATTAATTTCCTGTTAAGCCTTTAATAAGAATGAAAGCTTAACAAAAACATTGTTTCTGTGGGGAAAATAATAACCACCTTACAGTGACGGCTTCAAAGCACATTTTCAGAAAGACATGGGAAGGAAGATAAAAGTGAAGACAGCCATAAACATCTGACCACAAAGGCAGATATTCAATTTATACTGGCAGGCCTAAGAAAAATATAATGCTAGAAAAATGCAAATTAAAGTGAGAAAAATATAATTACTACAGAAAATATTTATTAAGCATTTACTACATTTAGCTACCCTGAAACTAAAAGGCCAGGTAATTTTCAAAATAATAACAGAAGAGATACTGTCTGGAATAAAATGTCACCTTTTCAGATAGGCATCTAATTGGTTTAACTGGATGCTCCTTCGTTCAGCACACACAGCTGACATCCACCCACCATCCATTCCCCTCCCCTCTCCTCCACTGTAACAGAACCCCAACTGCATTTATATATGAGGAGACCACATGTGTAAGGAATGTCAGACCTCTCGTCAGCCCCAAGGGGTGCATTTTGATTACAACAGACAATTTCAGTCTTGTCATTTCCCTTGAAATGACTTTTACGAACCTGCAAGTACAGAAATTCTGGCCAATTACACGTAGGGGAATTCTGATGAAGGGTGGGGGCAAAAAGGATGAGGTAAGGGGGTAGAAATGTTTCCTAATTCTTAAAAATAGACCCATCCTGAGGAAGTTTATTTCCATAAATGCCTATATCCAAAAGTCGAAAAGATCACAAATAGACAACCTAATTAATCATCTCAAAGAGCTAGAAAAAGAAGAACAGACCAACCCCAAACCCAGCAGAAGAAGTGAAATCATTAAGATCAAATCAGAACTAAATGAAATTGACAACAGGGAAACTATACAGAAGATTAACAAAAAGTTGGTTCTTTGAAAAAATAAACAAAATTGACACACCTTTAGCTAGACTAATGCAAAGCAGAAAAGAAAAATCTCTAATAAGCTCCATCAGGAACAATAAGGGAGAAATTACAATGGATGACACAGAGATACAAGATATAATTCATGAATACTACAAAAACCTCTATGCACACAAACTGGAAAATATGGAGGAAATGGATAATTTCTTATAAACACACAGCCTCCCTAGGCTCAACCTGGAAGAAACAGAATTCCTGAACAGACCAATATCAAATACTGAAATTGAAACAGCAATAAAAAACCTTCCTAAAAAGAAAAGTCCTGTACCAGATGGTTTCATACCTGAATTTTACCACACCTACAAGGAAGAACTGGTTCCTTTCCTGCAGAAATTATTCCACAACATCGAGAAGGATGGAATCCTCCCCAACACATTTTATGACATGAACATAACCCTGATACCAAAACCAGGAAAGGATGCAACAAAAAAAGGAAACTACAAACCAACATCCCTTATGAATATACATGCAAAAATTCTCAACAAAATCCTAGCCAATCGAATCCAGGTACTTGTCAAGAAAATAATCCATCACAACAAAGTGGGCTTCATTCCAGGGATGCAGGGATGGTTCAACATACGCAAATCTATAAATGTAATTCACCATATAAACAGAAACAAAAACAAAGACCATATGATCTTCTCTATAGACGCAGAAAAAGCATTCAACAAAATTCAACACCCTTTTATGATAAGAACACTCAACAAAATAGGTATAGATGGGGCTAACCTAAAAATGATTCAAGCCATATATGGCAAACCCACAGCCAATATCATACTCAATGGGGAAAAAAATGAAAGCATTCCCACTTAGAACTGGAACAAGACAAGGTTGCCCACTATCTCCACTTCTGTTCAGCATAGTGCTGGAAGTCCTGGCTACAGCAATCAGACAAGACAGTGGAATTAAGGGCGTTCAAATAGAAGTAGAAGAGATCAAACTCTCACTCTTTGCTGATGACATGATATTATACCCAGAAAACCCCAAGCATTGAACCAAGAGACTTCTTGAATTGATAAATGAATTTGGTAAAGTCTCAGGATACAAAATCAATACACACAAATCAGTGGCATTCATATATGCCAACAACAGTACAAGTGAGAACCAAATCAAAGACTCAATTCCCTTCAAAATAGCAACAAAGAAAATAAAGTACCTAGGAATATATTTAACTAAGGAGGTAAAAGACCTCTACAGGGAGAACTATGAAACACTAAAGAAGGAAATAGCAGAGGACATAAACAGATGGAAGAATATACAATGCTCATGGGTTGGCAGAATCAACAACATTGTTAAAATGTCTATACTACCCAAAGTGACCTACAAAGTCAATGCAATCCCTATTAAAATACCATCATCATTTTTTACAGATATAAAAAAATAATTTTATGCTTCATATGGAACCAGAGAAGACCCCATACAGCAGAATCAATCCTAGGCAATAAAAACAAAATAGGAGGTATCAGTTTACCAGACTTCAAACTATACTACAAGGCTATAGTCATTAAAACAGCGTGGGACTGGCAAAAGAAAAGGAACATTGACCAGTGGAACAGAACAGAGAACCCAGATATAAAACCATCCTCATATAGCCAACTAATCTTCGACAAAGCAGACAAAAACATACACTGAGGAAAAGAATCCTTATTCAATAAATGTTGCTGGGAAAACTAGATAGCCACATGTAGAAGACTGAAACAAGACCCACACCTTTCACCTCTCACAAAAATCAACTCACTGGGTAACATACTTGAACCTTAGGTGTGTTAGAATTCTAGAGGAAAACATTGGAAATACTCTTCTAGACATTGGCCTAGGCAAAGAATTTATGAAGAAGACCCCAAAGGCAATCACAGCAGCAACAAAAATAAACAAATGAGACCTGATCAAATTAAAAAGCTTCTGCACAGCCAAAGAAACTGTCAAGAGAGCAAACAGACAACCCATAGAATGGGAGAAAATTTTCACAAGCTACACATCGGATAAAGGGCTGATAACTAGAATCTATTTAGAACTCAGGAAAATCAGCAAGAAAAAATCAAACAACCCCATCAACAAATGGGCAGAGTACATGAACAGAAACTTCTCAAAAGAAGATAGACTAATGGCCAACAAACATATAAAAAATGCTCAACATCTCTAATCATCAGGGAAATGCAAATCAAAACCTCAATGAGATATCACTTATTTCCAGTGAGAATGGCCTTTATCAAAAAGTCCCCAAACAACAAATGCTGGCATGGATATGGAGAGATAGGAACACTCCTATACTGCTGGTGGGACTGCAAACTAGTTCAACCTCTGTGGAAAGCAATATGGAGATACCTCAAAGCGATACAAGTAGATCTACCATTTGATCCAGCAATTCCACCACTGGGCATCTACCCAAAAGATCAAAAGTCACTTTATGAAAAAGATACCTGCACTCGAATGTTTATAGCAGCACAATTCACAATTGCAAAGCTGTGGAGACAACCCAAGTGCCCATCAATTCATGAGTGGATTAATAAAATGTGGTATATGTATACCATGGAGTACTACTCAGCTTTAAGAAACAATGGTGATACAGCACCTCTTGTATATTCCTGGATAGAGCTGGAACCCATTCTACTGAGTGAATTATCTCAAGAATGGACAAACAAGCACCACATGTACTCACCAGCAAATTGGTATCAATGGATCAACACCTCAGTGGACATATAGGAATAACATTTATCGGGTGTTGGGCAGGTGGGAGGGGGGGAGGAGGTGATGGATATTCGAGGGGTGAGGGGTAGCATGGGCAATATGGGTAACCTTAACACTTCTACCCCCATAATTCACTAAAATAATTTAAAAATTTAAAAAAAATAGACTCATAAAACTGGCAGCAACACGGACTGGTGCAACCACTTGGGTTATCTGTTTGTCAGTATCCACTGCAACTGAACTGTGCCTATAATATAACGTAGGCCCCAATTCTAGGTATATGTTCATCAAAAGGTCAGACTATTCAAAGAAGCTCTATTGTAACAGACTGGACTTGAATGCGATCTAAATTTATGTCAACAGCAGAATAACTACAATGCAGAAAAGTCACATAATGGAATACTATACCATGAAAATTAACAAATGAAAAGTGCATGTCACAGTGTAGATGAATCTCTAAACATAAGTTGAATGAGAAAAAGCCAGACACAAAATAAAATATACTTTATGATTCAATTTATATAAAATCCCCAAAACAGGTAAAATTTATCTATGATGCTAGAAGTCAAGATTGTACTTAACCTTGGAGAAGCCATGGATGGAGCTTCCAAGAGATTTGGTTATGTTCTGTTTATTAATCTGACTGCTTTGTTCACTTTGTGAAAATGCAACAAATTGTACACTTATGATTTGAACACTTTTCTGTATGTATGTTATTTATCTATAAAAGTTTTACTTTAAAAAATAAAGGCAGCACCAAAAGTACAACCAGTAAGAGAAAAATATGATAAATTTGACTTCACCTTTTGCATTTCAAACACCACAATCAAGAAAGTGAAAAGATAACCCACAGAGTAAGAGAAAATATTTTAAAATCATATGACATATAAAGTACTTATAACCAGAATAAAGACTTCTTACAATTCAATAATAAGACAAACAACACAGTTTTCTAAATGGGCAAAGGATTTGAATAGAAAGATATGTGAATGACCATATGACAATGAATGACAATAAACATATGAAAAATCATTAAGGAAATAAAAATCAAAACCACAATGAGATAACAATTCACTCCAATTAGAATAGCTATAATCAAAAAGACAGACAATAACAAGTATTGGCTAGGCTGTGGAGAATTTGGGACCATTATACATTGCTGGTGGGATTGTAAAATGGTACAGTCTTTGGAAAACAGATTATCAATTTCTAAAATGTTAAACATAGGGTTACCATATGACCCAGCAATTCCATTCCTAAGAATATACCCAAGAGAAATATATATATATATTCACTTTAAAACGTGTATACCCATGTGTACAGTCACATTATCGATAATAGCCAAAAAGTGAAAACAAACCAAATATTCAATAACTGAGGAATGGATAAACAAAATGTGGCATATAATAGAATACTCTCCAGCAATAATATGGAATACAGTATGTACTGATACATGTTACAATATGAATGAATTATGAAACTTTTATACTAAGTGAAAGAATGCAGCCAGAAACGACCACATAAAGCATGATTCCACTTACAGGAAGTGTCTAAAATAGGCAAATCTATAGAGACAGAAAACATAATAGTGGTTGCCTAGGGCTGGAGGGAGAGGGGGTTGGTAGTGACTGTTTCTACTTGGGGTGATGAAAGTATTCTACACTGATAGTAGCACAACACTGTAAATATAATAAAACCATTGAATTGTACACTCTAAATTGGTACATTTTATGGTACATAAATTATATCTCAACAAAGCTATCGATATTTTTTTAAACGCAAGAAAATTAAGTCCCTCCTCTTACAACCTTTAACCATTAATTTGCCAGGCTTTGATGCTTAAAGGTGAAGCAGCCACTATCTCACAGCCAACCGTGAACAAAGTGAAGAGGAAAAGCCAAAATGCTGAAATGGCTTAGCAGAAAAACAGAAACTGGTCCTTGGACATGTGGCTGAGCAGCTAGCTGAATTAACCAACCCTGGAACTGCCCTTTGAGAGTTCTTGTAATGTAGAAGGAAATATTTCCTATTATTTCTTAGTTGTATCTTCCACTACTTACCTGAAACCAATGCATTCCTGCAATAGAAATATAGGATGTTGAACAAAAACACTCCATTAGTTACTTTCATCAAATCATTTATTTATGCATAGCATAAATAACTTAATAAATAAAAGAAAATTTTCATTACATGTTTTCATTACAATCCAAATGTGAGTTTCTAATAGACAAAATGCAATACTTCTTGAAAATAAAATTGTGTCTAAGAGGAGATAAGTGAATTGAGCTTTTTGCTCTGATTTAGAGATTTTCACAAAATAATATTCTAAAAGACATTTTCTATATCATTTTATAATATCCTAAAAAATAAAGACATGAAGAATGTAAATCAATAATTAATGGCCATAAAATGTATCATCAGCTAAAGTGATTTTTAAGAGTATAAACCTAATCCCAAATGTCTTATACTTGCATCAATATTTCCTAACAATCAAGTGTGATAGATTTTATTAGTAGTTTATTAATGTGAGTAGCTTAATAACTTTCAAGAAAGGGTTGATTATTGATGTGGATAAGGACAACATATGCTACTGTCATAGCTACAATCATAATATGTAAACTAGAGGCATAAAATAGCTGTTACCTAGGATCAAGAATATAATTTCCCTTTGGTAAAGTATAGTGTGATTAGGCTTACTCAGGAACATTATATATTCCTGTGATACCGATAAGCATTGGTGACAGGATACCAAATTAAAATTGCAACTGTTACCATCTCCATGTCATTGGATGAATAAAAGATACTCTGTGTTCTTATATTAACTCATTTGCCTAGAGCCAGATTTAAATAGATACATAAGTACATATAAGCTGCTATAATGATTTCTGGTCTCTGACCTCTCTTCTAAGTTACATGTGCACATTTCTAGCCCCTTCCTGGGCATTTCCACAGGATGAATGGAAATAGTCAAATTCAAAACCTATCAAACTATACGCCACAATTTCCTACCAAAACAGTACTCCAGTCTCACATTCCCTAAGAGCACCACCATTCTTCTAGTTACCAAGGCTCAAATCTTTTAGAGGAATCAAAAGCTCCTCTTTTCCCCTGATCTTCAAACAAATGTTCAAAGCCTTGGTAGGCTCTGAATGTTCTTCTCTCCTGACATTGCTTCTGTTATAACATGCCATTCTTTTCCTTTGTCAAGGCCATTACACCATCTCAGGTCAACTGAACATCACACTTGGTTTTCAGAAATGAGCCTCACATTCAAAATCTCAATTAATGCATAACACTATGTAAGTGCTCACTAAATGTCATTCTAAAAAAAAAATATTGATAGTATTTGGTCAGCCCAATATTACACCTACTATCTTCTTCCAGACCCCCAAAAAGAAGGTTGGGAGAAAAGGCCAAAGCCATCTGCTATTCTCTCAAATCCTCCCACCCCACTGGACTCAATATTTATTCAATAGGAAACAATTTAAATGCTTCCGAAATTACACTCAAGCAGTCAAGTATATTTTCTCCTAGAAGGAGAGCTCAAATTTAAACAGAATCAAGAAGCAAAAGTCTAGTTCTCCAAAGGCTTTTAGCTTATGCCAGATCAATAACGCCAGCAGAACAAAGTCTAGTAATCTCAAATAAAATTCTGTATTGCATGTATAAATGTGATTATTTTCACATCAAAGTCAAAATTAAGTCTCTATTAAAATTCAGATATACGTAAATGTAAAATATTCATGTAAGTTGATACTTTTTTATTTGTTGCTTTCATAGTCAATATTCCTTATCTTTATTTTCTGTCATTTTTATAATTTATAAAAACACAAAGTTATGAGAGCCCTCATGTACACTGACAGGGTCTGGACATCTATGCTGAAAAATAACACAGGCAACAGGAAGGGTATGACAGAGAAAGGGAGAGATTCTAGGAACAGCATTGACAACAGCAAGCTGTAGCAATTCCAAGGAGCAGATATCAGGACAAAGTCCTGAAAAAACACCACCAGAAAGGAGCAGTTCTGCTTGGTGCTGCCTAGGAAATTCAGGCAGAAACACACATTACCCTGTGAAGATCAATAAATTAAGACCATTAAACCAAAAAAAGGAGAATAGAAATTCCAAAGCTGAATTTTTTTCCCTTGAGAATACAAACCAACTCCAATTAGCAATAAATAAAAACTAAAATCTGCTAATCCTTAGTTTAATTCATTCTTGTGTTGTGTGAAGAAATATCAGCACTTTTCTAAGTAAGACTCAAATTATATAAGAGTTAGTACAGTGTTAAACACTTAATCTCTTTGTCCTACCTAAGCTAAGGACATCTTTATAACTTTCCAAGGAGGGAACTGCGACCCCAACTACTACCCATTGAACATCCCAAATCCAAAAATGTACAATCTGACATGCTCCAAATCTGATAGTTTTTGAGTGCTAACATGATGCTCCAAGGAAATGCTCACCAGAGTATTTCAGATTTCAGATTTGGGGATTTAAGATCCTGAACCATTTAATATACAACACAAATATTCCAAAACCTGAAAAAATCTAAAAACACATCTAGTTCCAAGCATTCTGGATAAAGAATACTCAATTTGTACTGTTCTTTACCTAATTTGGAAGTGGTTAGGATTAAAAGCAATATGGATAGAAACAGGACAAAGGGATGCTATTTGTTAAAATTGTATCAACCCAAATTCATCAGTTTCCCCTCACTATGGTACCTCACTTTCTGATTCCTTTTTTCCCCTTATTAATTGTACCATCATTATTCCAATAATTTCATTCCAGTACTATTTCATTTCTCAAGTCCATTTCTCAGCATCTATCTGATTGGCCTTTTCCCATCTTTCATCAACCCTATCCACTGTCCTCAACTACATCTCTTACATTCACCTCTTCCCGTTCCATCTGTGTCTTTTCTTCCCCATTCCCATTCCACCACCCTAATCCAGCCCCTGACACCTGCTACTTGCTTAAACGTGCTAGTGGTTCCCTGCTGCCTCTGGAAGGTGGAGTCTAATTCTCAGGCAGGCATTAGGCTCTCCCCATCTTGACTCTGGACCCCTCTGGGGTTACCTCCAGTGACATTTCCCCCACACATGAGGAGCCCAGATTTCTGTGCTGGCTCTTCCAACCCAGAATGGCCTCCCCATCTTGTTTATCCATCAAACTCCTACTTAAATGTCAAGGCCCAGCTCCAATATCCACTCCTTTCTACAGTTTTCTCTGAGCCTAGAGGAAATCTATCATTCTACGATCTGTATTGCCCTTTATATCCCACCCACTAAAGCTTTTTTTCAAACATATTTGCCTTTTCTTAAAATATATCTGCCACCCTGTGGAAAGGCGAACAACTTTTGAGCCTAAATTAGTTTTCAATCACTGTCATATCCTCAGCACCAACCACAGCAGCAAATACACGGTAGTTGCTCCCTGAGTGTGTTTTGAATTGATCTACATTGTCCTTCAGGCCTTCAAGCATTATCTTTTCACATGTTTCTGTCTTGCTTCCCCCTCTCCTAACAAGACTACAGAATCATTAAAAACAAATGCCATTTCCTTACATTTTATATTTCTCACAGGATTTGGCTTTAAACACAGACACTTAACAAATGTCTGTTAACTGAATGGAATATATCACTCCACCATCTTGCCTCCCTAACAGTCTGAAATCCTTAGAATATCATTCTTCTCACTTGCTCATGGGGAAAACAGTCTGTGAAAGAGAAAGAGCTACAAAAGAGAAGCCCAGTAGAGCTCAGCAGAGAAGGCGGCAGCAGACAATTGCTCTGGGATAGCCTGGATCCTGCTACGACCCAACCGCACTGCCCGTCTGTAGATGCCTTTAATATAGTTGAGCTTTAGATCAGCAAGATTAGAAAACAGAAAGATTGGGAACATAGTTAAACAAAGAACGGTCAGGGCTGATAAGCTAATTAGGAACAACACCCACTGATAAAAATCTGAAATATTTGTTCTCCATAACAAGGTGGATAAATGATATTGTTTTTCGAAATTATTACAAAATATTTCCAGTGCCGTACAACCCAAATTTGGAAGATTAGTGATTTAAATCCTGGACTAAGGTCACTGTTTTTGAAAAGTAAATTTTCCATACATTACCCTTAGTTATACCCAAGGTTCCAACAGTGATTGGCCCAGGTTGAGATGGTATATTGAGCAAAAATCCACTGAAAGAAAGAAAGAGGAGAGAGAGAGGAGGGAGAGAGAGGAGTGAGAGAGAGGAAGGACAGAGGAAGAGAGGGAGAGAGGGAGGGAGAGAGGGAGAAAAGGAGAGAGAGAGGGAGAGGGAGAGAGAGACATAGACAGAGACAGAGAGATCTAAACCCTGGGATGATTCAAAATCCCTACTGACCCCACCCAACCCCAAATTCTTTTACAAAGTGGAAAACTGTATGACTATCTTAGGTTCAATATAGTAAGCAAAACGGGATGTGCATGGTCCCAGGTGGTTAAAACGAACAAACGTGCAATAAAAGGAAACAGGATTTCCTTTACTGATTCCCAGATGTGCTTGTCCTCTTGCTAGTGTCTAGTGCCATAGAATTGCAAAAGGTAAGTGGGAGAATGTTGAAGAGTTAGTCTTACTAGCAGGAAATGCTTCTTCCCTATTCCTGGTTTCTATAAAGAGGGATTTTCCCTAAACGAAGCTGGCTTTCCTCTCTACTCCTTCAACTAACTCCTTCCTCTTTTTTGTTTTTAAACTCTTGTGAAATACGAACTACTCATAAGGAGCAGACTAATAAATTCTACCTGGAACACCACTCCCTCCTCTCCCCTCACCATTGCCTGTAACTACATGGGCACATCTGCCTAATTCTGGGCACTCTTCTCTCACACTAAACTATGTCTCCAATGTTGTTCTATCCACAATACAGGTGATATTTTGTTCTCCATCTGACGACTCTAGGAATGCCTTATTTCCCCAATTTGTTCAGAATTCAGGCTGGGGATAAGGGATCTCTTTATTGAGTCTCCTCAGAGAACTCACCAATTTATAGAGTTCCCAAGGAATATTCATGAAAAATACATTATTAACTCTGGAGCCAAACAAATTGGTTCCACTGAATAAACTCACTCATTCAGAGGTTTAAGTGATTCATTAAGCCGGGTTTAGAGTATTTACTTGCCTTTGGGTCCCCAAGTATAGACATTAATTGATGAAAAGAGATCTACCTTTCATTAGTCAGGTCTTAGAAAAAATGTCTTCCTTCTACACTTAATGTTTATATTCAACAATTTAAAATCTTGATTTATATTTTCTATTCATCTCAAGGCTTCTTAAAAAACAACTATATTTGTATAATTATTAGTTATTACAACTAAGTTACAACATTTACATCCAATACAACTAATTATGCCCTTAAAATGCTTCTAGGAAGCACTTTAAATGAATACCAGATTTTGTTTAAAAACATCATTTTCTATCACCATATGAGCAATTCAGTGTATGGTGCTTCCAACATTACACTATTAAATTTTACAGCCTCTTCCCAAGTTTATAAGGGTAGGTACCATTTTATCACCCTTATGTGCCAATGAAAGGACTGAGGTTACACAACCACACAGAAGTCAGACAGCATATACCATGGTGAACTGAAATCAGGATGTAGCTCTCCCTGCCTAATAATCTACATCACCAGAGTAAGCTGCCTCCTACAGAACCATGTCACAAAAAAAATTCAACTTCTCAATACGACTCCTGGTATGTGGTTCTAGGATTCCACAATGAGTTTTTGTCGTGTGGAGACCAACGATGCTAAAAGAGAAAATGTATTCACGCACAGCAAAGCAGTTGCAAGGACACAATTATCTTACAAACATCCTCGTACCATTTTAAGCTATCTTGCTTAAAAACAAGAAGAAAAAAAAACATATAGTTTTTTTATACAGGTTAAGAACTTATGGAGTTAAAATCTCTTGACCTCCTTTGAATCCATTAGAAGTTTTGTTTACTGTTACCCAATGATCTTTCTCAAGGCAAAAATTACTTAATTTTCATTATAAAATAAGCTGATAAAATAAATTAAAATTTACTGTATATAAATGCACAATAATCATAATAAAATGACCAGGACATATTATATTGATTTGACTTATAAAAGATAACATAATCAACTAAAAGAAGGAGGAGTTTAACAAGAAAAAAAACATGAGACTTCCAATTATTTCCTCCATTCATATACTCCCTGCATTTCTTATTTGTAGTAACAAAAAGTTTTTGTTTCTCCCTCAGGATATTTTCAACATATTTTTATCATCACAACCCCAGTAATTCCTTTGATGTCCCCCAATCTCTCCCTAATGCCAGGAAATACAGAAAGATTTACTCCTTGCCAACCTCTGAGCCAATTTCTAGCCCCTGTTTATAGATAGGAACATTGAAGTTGGAAGCAGCTTACTAACTTGCCCAAGATTGCAGAGCTTGGACTTAAATCCAAGTTCTTCTGACTTAGAACCTGAACTCTTACCAATACACCATCCTGAATCCCTCCCACACCGCCACGCTGTTCTCAGGGAGGAAGGCGCAGCCCAGGTCCCACGTCCTGTAGCAGCTTTCCAGAACTGACACCTCTCTCACTCTTCCCCATCATGAAAACTTTCCTTTCCTGTGTCTCACTGATTCTAATTTTGTCAGGTTACCGAAGTTAATCTGGCCTACAATGACCTATGACTCGGCTGTACCTAGTACAAGGCCTTCCACATACTCATCGATAAACATTTTGTGCAGCTGAGAATTATTTATACCTCAAATGACATATCTGCATTGTAATATAGGGCTTCACACTCTTCCCCTAATTAGTGCCTAATAGCCTGCGTCTGCATACTGCACAGACTGGTTAGAGGGGCTGAGGTCCCTTCAATGCCACAGAAACACTCAAGTACAAGAGTCCCCCCTTATCTGAGGTTAACCTTGGTCCAAAAATATTAAATGGAAAATTCCAGAAATAAACAATTCATAAGTTTTAAATTCTGAGTAGCATGATGAAATCTTGCACCATCCTCTTCTGCCCCACCAGAGATGTAAATCATCCCTTTGTCCAGAGCCTCCACATTGTACACACTCCCCACACATTAGTCACTTAGCAGCCAGCTCAGATGTCAGATCTACTGTCATGGTATTGCAGTGCTATGGTTCAAGGAATTCTTATTTTACTTAATAACGGTCCCAAAGCACAAGAGCACTGATGCTGACATATTGTTATAATTGTTTTGTTTTATTATGAGTTATTATAGTTAATCTCTTACTGTGCTTAATTTATAAATTAAACCTTATCATAGGTATCTATACACATATAGGAAAAAGCATACTATATATAGGATTTGGTACTATCCACAGTTTTAGGCATCCACCAGGTGTCTTGAAATGTATCCCTGTGTTGTCCCCTCTTATAAGACAAAGCACATACCAGGGGCCTGGGGATTGCCCAAACCAATCCTTCATCTTGGGTGCCTGATTACTCCCCTACCAAGTCCTGAGATTGGGCCTAAACTCCAAGCCACTACCATCTCAGCTGGCACCCACCTGCAAGCACCACCTTCAGGTCTAGAAACTGGCCCACCCAGCCCATCACAACCATGGCCAACATCAATGTGCACCACTTGGGCTCCAAAGAATCATCCTGCCGCTGCTACTCTGCCATCGCCCATGTCATGCCAGCTTCCTAGGGACCAGAGAACCTGCCCGCCCACCCAGTCCACCACTGCTACTACTGACATCTGAGCAAGCCACATGGAGGCCCAAGAATTGGCCCACCAGTCATTACCAACAAAGGTGCCAGTGTGCACCATCCTGGGGCACAAAGATAGGCATACTTAGTCCACCACTGCCACCACTAGGGCCTGAAGACTGCCCCTTCCACCTGGCATCCCAGTCCCCAGTGCAACTTCACCATAGCCTCTACTAATAACCCAAACCCACACAGAAAATCACAGATACTGTTAATGCCCTCTGCAGCCAAAGAAATCATACAGAGACTGCACTACTGCATGCACCCAAAATCAAAGCCAAAATACTCTACACCCAACCAACACAATAGATATTTCTTTAGGAAAAAGTCTTCTCCTATGAAAGTAAATTCAAAAATAGGAAGAGACATGACTGTTACACCAGATGTACAAATATCAACATAAGGACACAGGAAACATGAAAAAGCAAGGAAATATAACACGTCCAAAGGAACACAATAATCCTCTAGCAATGGATCTTAATCAAAAAAACATTTCAAAATCCCAGATAAAGATTTCAAAGTACTAGTTTTAAAGAAGCTCAGGAAGATACAAGAGAATTCTCAAAAACAATACAAAGAAATCAGAAAAATGATTCAGGATGTGAATGAGAAATTTACCAAAGAGATAGATATTTTTTCTAAAAAATCAAATAGAAATTCTGGAACTGAAAAATTCATAAAGGGAAATACATTTGAAAGCTTCAATAATACACTAGATCAGGCAGAAGAAAGAATCACAGTACTTGAAGACAAGTCTTTTAAAATTCTTCAGTGGGACAAAAATACAGAAAAAAGAATTAAGAAAAGAATGAGCAAGGACTTTATGACATTTGAGACAACATAAAGTAACCAAATTTATGAATTATTGGTATCCCCAAGGGTAAAGAGACAAAGAAATGATTAGAAAACCTATTTCACAAAATAATAGATGAAAACTTCCCAAATCTAGTAAGAGATTTAGATATTCAGATACAAGAGGCTTAATGATCCCCAGGCAGATATAATGCAAAAAGGTCTTCTCCATGGCACATTATAGTCAGACTATCTAAAGTCAAAGATAAAGAGTGAATCCTAAAAACAGCAATAAAAAAGCATCTATTCACCTATAAAGGAACCCCATCATACTAACAGTAAATTTCTTAGCAGAAATCTTACAGTCCAGAAGAAAATGGGATAATATATTCAAAGTACTAGGGAAAAAAAACTGCTATCCAAGACTGCCAGTAAAATTATCCTTTATAAATGAAAGAGAAATTATCTTTCCCAAATAAGGAAATATTGAGAGAATTTGTTACCACTAGACTGGCCCTACAAGAAATGCTCAGGGGAGTCCCAGACCTGGAAGTGAAAGGATAACATTTGTCATCATGAAAACACAGAAACGTATAAAACTCTCACTGGATAAAACAATCACACAAAGAAAGAAGAGAAAGGACTGTAGACATCCACCTAACCCCAACAACAAACAATGAGAGAGAGAGAGAGAGAGAGAGAGAGAGAGAGAGAGAGAGGGAGGGAGAGGGAGAGGGAGAGNAGGGAGGGAGGGAGGGAAGGAAGGAAGGAAGGAAGGAAGGAAGGAAGGAAGGAAGGAAGGAAGGAAGGAAGGAAGGAAGGAAGGAAGGAAGGAAGGAAGGAGAGGGAGAGAGAAAAAGAGAGAGAGAGAGAGAAAGAGAGGAAGGAAGGAAGGAAGGAAGGAAGGAAGGAAGGAAGGAAGGAAGGAAGGAAGGAAGGAAGGAGAGAAAGCAAGCAAGCAAATAAAACAACCAGAAAACAATTAACAGTATGACAGGACAAAGCCTCACATATCAATAACAACCTTGAATGTAGGCGGGGCACAGTGGCTCACGCCTGTAATCCTAGCATTCTGGGAGGCCAAGGCAGGAGGATCACTTAAGGCAGGAGTTCAAGACCAGCCTGAGCAAGAGCAGGAACCCATCTCTCCTAAAAATAGAAAGAAATTATCTGGACAACTGAAAAAATATATATATAAAAAGTTAGCTGGGCATGGTGGTGCATGCCTGTAGTCCTAGCTACTGGGGAGGCTGAGGCAGAAGGATTCTTGAGCCCAGGAGTTTGAGGTTGCTGTGAGCTAGGCTGATGCCACAGCACTCTAGCCTGGGCAACAGAGCCAGACTCTGTCTCAAAAAATAATATTTAAAAAAACCTTGAATGTAAAACAGATTAAATTCTCCACTTAAAAGATACAGAATGGTTGAAGGATGAAAAAACATGATCCAACTGTATGCTGCTTCCAAGAAACTTATCATACCACTAAAAACTCATGAACACTGAAAGTAAAGGGATGGAAAAGGTATTCCACACAAATGGAAACCAAAAGTGAGCAAGTTTTAACTTTTATCAGTTAAAACAGACTTTAAAATCAAGAACAGCAAAAAAAGACAAAGAAGGTCATTATATAATGATAAAGGGATCAATCCAGCAAGAGTATATAACAATTCTAAATATATATGTACCCAATTCTGGAGCATATAGATTCATAAAGCAAATATTACTAGACCCTAAAAAGAGAGAGAGACTGAAATGCATCCCCCATGGTTAAGGAGGGACTACTGTTTATCTTCTAAAGACTAATCTATTTAGAAAAAAAGCAGGGAGGAGACAAATCACACACACTGCATTTGGACTCCCTCTCTGTACAAAAAACTCCCTGAGTTGTCTATTACACTCACTACTGTCTCCTTAGCATTTAGTCAATAGCCTAAACAGCAGATTCTCATGAAATACCTTCTGATAGATGCATGAATAGATGAATAAATAGACAAAAAGGATAAATGGATGGATATGAGCTATTTAGAGATTGCTACCCTGTTAACAGGCTATGTATTCAAATCAGAAGCTAGTTATTATCTGAAGGTATATTGAGAGGAAATGCATTTTACTGCAGAATTTAGATCTGTTAGAACCCAATTTAAAATATTTTCATGGGACATGAAACCATATGAGGCTAAACCTGCAGCAAGTCTATAATGACCCATATACTAATTATATATCATACTCATTTACAGGAACTAATTTTTAATTTTTCCACAGATTGGCCTTATATCATAAAGTCACCTATATTATAAATGCTTCTTTCAAATTTAGTTGACCAAAACAAACTTTTGCACATCTTCAAACAATGACAAAGAATGATCTACTAAAAGAAATACTTACATAATCACAGGTAGGCTCAAAGTGACTTCTCAAAGGTCAGGTTGACCTTATGCACTTCTATTTCTAAGTGGGAATGGCAGATTTCCCCATCCTGTGGTACAGCTAAAAGAACATTCCTATTTGTTTAACATTATAATTTATTTTCTATTCAGTAAACTGTGAGGTTTCTGCACTAGATAGATTTTAACAAATTAAAAAATAAACATGCTGAATCAAAGAAGAAACCGTGATTTTTACAGAGTAAAAATGCATGTGTTCATTAGAATTCAGGAAACATAAAATTTGTCTTGTTTGGGTTTTATTGCCATGACATGAGAGGGAGTTTCCACAATTATGAGCACTGGAGAGGCCACTACACAAGGTTCTAATTCCTTCACCTGTTTACCCATGAGGCTCTATCTGCTAGCCATGTAGGAGATTCCAGGGTGCCAAATAATAATAATCATAATAATTATTATATTTAGAGACAAGTGATTCCTTTTTCTGGTCAAAATAATAAGACTTCCCAGAGAAGCTGGACATGCAAATTTCAAATCATTTCCTTTAACATCAGTGCTGACTCCTTTTAAGGGAAATCTTCCTTTTTACCTCCTAAGCAACTTCAATCCAAAGTATTAACTACACTTGCAAGTAAAATCTCAAATTAGAGTTGATTCTCCTGGCAAAAGTTGGCTTTGGAAGGTGAAAAAAGCACTGTCTGGAGCAGAAGTCAGTTCACAGGCCATTTCTGAGACACGTGGCCTGAGCTAGGCGCCTTCCTCTCCAGATCTCGTGAATTCCTCCCTAAAGTAAATCCCACCAGCTCTCAGGGAGCAGCAAGGATTCCACCTCCCATTCCTTTACCTTCACAACACCACTGTGATTTTTGGCTTCACAGCCTTTAAGGTAAGAGCAGGGTGCTGTGGTCTCACTATTACCCTCCTGTGCAAGGCTAAACCATGCCTCCCTCTGAACACGGAGCTTGCAAAATATAAACTCCCCTCACAGGGGCAAGGGGTGCAAAGATAAAGCCCCTTGTGTTCTCTCTTTCCATCTAAACCATTAGCAGTAAGAGCACTAGTAAAGGAAAAGTTCTTTCCTAAACAGACTATTTGACCAAACTATACTCTTCTTCATCCAGGCCATACATGTGGTTTCCTATAAGTTATCCTGCGACCCTTAACCTTTTGGACCATCAGATTTATTCTACGTTAGATAGGAGTTTGGACTAGATAATCTCAAAAGTTCTTTTTAAATCTAAATTTCTTTAACTATGTATCTTATACAGTAATCTTCATAACGTTCGGTCTCACTAAACCCATCCGACTACATTTCCTTGGAAAGTCAGTGGAAGTGCCTACTTCAGAAGATAGTCACAAAGATGAAGGTCTACTTGAGATGTTCCCAGAAGTAAAATAACTTGAAAAAGTCATAACTTCACCAGTAACTAGGCAAACTCTTCCTGGGATCTCCTTATAGTAGTAAAACAAGTGAATAAAAATAAATGTCTTTCTCTCGGGCAAATAAGCAAATGACTTGGGAGGCAGCAACCCTAAAGACCAATTCATTTTTACTAAGAGAACACTCAGCTGGTAGACACCAACATTTGCCTGAAAAGAAAAGAAAAAATGTAGGATATCTGGAAACCTGGTATACTTTTTGGGGGGAGTTGGGGGATGCTGAAAGGGGACAAATGTAACATTCAGGATTAGCACTATAAGATATAGTCTTTAAATATTTTTGTTGGCCTATTTTTCAACCAAGGCTTGGACTCCTCACAATTAAGGAATTCTTCTCTGTATAATGAACATTTTTCTATTTACTTAATGTGCTCAGCTTTCAACAAACAGCTGGTATGTGGTTCAATTATCACTGAGCCCTTTCAGTATTTACAGAGCCAATAGCTGGTCTTGAAATACAATCTAAAGAAAAATAAGGTTCTGGCCCACAATAATTGATGGATCTCTTCCTTGACAATTCACTGTTAAATCACAGACCCATAGGCCCAAAGGGCAAGAAAGTTGGACTCACCACACACTATCTCCTGCTAGTCTGTGGGCAGTATCAGTGCCTACGCCTGACAAAACTATCATTCATCTGTAGTGAAGTGAAAAAACCAGAAGTAATGTAAGTTCTTAAAAGGCTAAATCTAATCAATTTATGGGTTCAGGCATTATTCTGAGATCATATCTTCTTACATTTGGCTGTTAAAGATCCTCTATAAAATCATAGGGACAGCAGAGAGTTAGTAATGTTCTTGTTTGGAAAAATTAAAACTTGGCTACACTGTTGGTCTCCTCATCACTTACATTTTTTTTTATTTTATTGACCCATCATAAAATCTAAATGCGTAGGAAGTACTTTCCCTGGAATTATGAAAGTACCTATTCATGTACAAAGATTAATCACAATTTACCAAGAATTAAACAGACGACAGAGTTAGGTTACTTTGAAAAAGAAAAGATGGCAGTATCCACAGAAAAATTACAGAAAAAGAATGTATAGTCTGAAAGTAGAATGTGGACCTGTGAGCCTAAATACCCAGAAGCCTCAGATTTGTAACAAAAATTAATGTGAATGGATTAAACAATTTCAGTGGAATGGTGGGTGCACGGAGTATACCAGTGCTAGCAAAATGGTAAAAAATACATATAAGCGTTAAAGTTGGACTTTACAAGCTATCTAAGGATGTCCAAAGAAAATAAGAAGATTCCACAGCTACCAGAAGAATAAACATACAAGCATTAATGTTAGTGGATCTCAAACATGTCTTAAATCAACAATCTTCTTCTCCTCATGTTAACGCTCTGATTGAATATCACGATGCAAAATCCCTACACATTAAGTCAAAGAATTCCAGCTTGCAAATATGAGCCAGACACATGTAAGAATGTATTAATATATGCATGGCCATTATGTTTAGGGGTAATAGGAGGAAAAATGAAGCACAATTATTTTTTCTCTCTTACGGTACTGTTCTTTAAGCATAAATCTGGAGTATTCATAACAGAATTCAGGTTTACAATATGAAAGTGTAGTGAGTGTCACATGGCTGTGGAAGCATGTGTGTTTCTGAAAATTAAAAATCCCAAGAAGGAAAAATACAAAGGAGTGCTTTATCCACCTTGCTTAGTGAAAGAGCTCCAGTTTAAATTGTTTAATGTCATAAACTGTATTAATTTTTGAAGCAGTGTTGGTGCCAACTATTAGTAGTATCAAAAATATTTTCAGGGTTGTTATACTGATAATTTTAAAAAAGTGAGAGAAGTTGATGAATTATTGTTAAAAGCTGATCCTGTGTGTTACATGGCACAGAAATGGCAAATATTTATTTATTAATGTTTGTTTCACCAATCATCCATTTAATTTTAAGTGAAATCAACAAAAGGAATTAGGTGCACAGACGTGATTTTGAGATTAAAGTTAGTCTTAAAATATAAACAAAATATGTGCTCAGAAAAAAATCATTTACCCAAAGGGTACCTGGTCTTACTCTCTACTGCCTTCCTGGGCACGCCCTTGTGTCTGAGGTGGCCCCTGATGGAAGTTCCAAACTCTGCATTAGCCAACTCATTCCCATTCCCAGAATGTTCTTCCATGTGGAGACTCTCTCTCCTCTCTTTCACCACATCACAAGAGCCCTCACATCCTCAAAACCCAGCTCAGCATTCACAGTCTCCATAAAAAAATAAAACAATCCTGGCTTGCACAGCTCTCTAATTCTGCAAACCCACAGAACTTATAAGCCTTAAACAAACATCGAATGATTTTCTCTGGATTTCGTCGGGGATAATCTGGGATAACAAAGAATATAAATATTATTCATCACCTATTTTGGAAAAAATATAGTCAGTAATTCCATTAGCCTAAATATAAATATTTCTGCAGAAACAAAGCCTCACTACCAGAATTAAATCTTCACTCAAAACAAACCATTACCTGTGCTTAATGGACCAGAGCAGTTAAAAGGCCACCAAGAAGCCAGACCAGGCTGGACTTTTGGTCCAGAAATGCTATCTGACTACAGAGCAAAGAGCATGGATCCCTGAATCCCTGGTCTAACTCAGCTTTCCAAGGCTGTAAATTCTGTGTGTCACAAGCAAAGCCATGGAATTCCCACCCAGAGTTCTCGCCTACATGACTATGCCCAGCTCTCCCTAAAACTCTGGATTACTAGGGTCTTTGAGGACTGATTGAGATGAAATGACAAAACGGCCCTTCAGACCCCAAGAAGAGGGCAGGTTGGAGGCCTTGACTGCCCAGGCTGCTCATGCCCCTCACTCTGCCCCCCACCATCCACCAGAGTTCATTGTTTTGAATTCTTTTGTGTCCTCTCTCCTCTTTGATGCAGTCTGGTGTGAACTTCTCTTTCTCAGGCTGGCTAAGGGTGGGGCAGAAGTCAGAGGTGACAAAGAATTGTCATGATACTGGAGAAAAGAACAGACACCTACAGGCATCGAGAAAATGCTCCTTGAAAGGTCCTAACTGAAGGCCTTCCCATCAAGTCCTCTAAGAAGCTGCCTCTTCTTACTGCCCTCACCATCCCACAGCTTGTAGGCTCTTCAACATACCACAATTTGGTGTTTTTCTCTCTAGCCTTAAAATTGGTAGCATCTTACTTTTAAGGATTGGGTCCTTTTGAGAAAAGGGATATCTTGACCTTCCAAAGAGATTTTTTTTCTAATTATAATTAAAGTAATGCTGAAAAACACTTCAACTTAATCTTCCAAAGTACATGT
Source organism: Mirza zaza (assembly GCA_008750895.1). Classification (NCBI taxonomy): domain Eukaryota; kingdom Metazoa; phylum Chordata; class Mammalia; order Primates; family Cheirogaleidae; genus Mirza; species Mirza zaza. The sequence continues at coordinate 35,253 of VSMD01087452.1, forward strand.
ATCACTTATATAAAATTAAACAGTAGTGATTTCCAGGCACTGAGGTGGTACAGGATGTGGTATTTGGCCATAAGCAATTCTATATTTAATATTAAGCATATGTGCAGTTGGGAATGACAGAGAAAGAACATTGGCATTCCAGCAGCCCCCAAAATACACTCTTTCCTGCCAACAAAGGGCAATTTTCTGGGGTGAACTGAGGTTCCTTGTGGAAAGAAATACCAGCAAGGCCTGGAGCAACAGGGACATCTCTGCAATTTGGACTGCTTATCTACAACATGCCTGGCAGTTGGCTAAATCATGGGCATGAAAAGAGGGGTGAAGGGGAGCCCCTGTCTTCAGGAGCCCACAGTCAGTGAGAAAGACACACTGGAAACTAAATGTTACAGTCCATGGGGCCAATGCCACAGCAGTGACCTAACGAGTATACCAGGAGCACTGAGAGAGACAAATAAATTCTGCCTAGGGAAGGAATTCAGAAAAAGTCCCATGGCAGACATCATACTTCAACTGGATATTAAAGAAAGACCAGAGATAACAAAAAAGATAAGTGGGGAAGGGAATTCTTCATACAAAAGAATCACTCTAAAAATATCTCTTTTTCCCTCATCCTTTCTCCTTCCCTTCCCCTAATGGCATAGAGTGAAAAAAAAAACAAAAAACAAACTATCAATTGTAAACTAGCTAAACTATACTTTTCATTACTCTGAAGGCTGTTCCAACAGTTATTTGTTTTCGGTTCATCACCTATTCATAACACCTACAAAAGCCACCTACTGAATTTGCATAGGCAGCAGAATTTTTACAATAATAATGATAATACTAGGATGAAACTTAATGCCTTAGATTACCATTTTGACCAAGTGCTCATGCACACACTCCACGCCCATTAAAGAAGATGGGAAGAGTCACTGGCTGCCCCAGGCTTACACTGCATTAAGCACTTGTTTATTTTAGTATAAATTGATAAAAATTCAAGAGCTACACATCTACTTTTAAACTAAATCATTTTCAGTAAATCACTGAATACTTTATTTGAACAAAGAGATTTTTACAAGATGATTTGTTATTCTTACCTCCATGGGAAAAGCCTTGAAATTAACTGTGTGCTCAGAACCACGCTGATTTTCTCTTCCCCAGTGAAATCTAACTTCATACAGTTCAAACTCATGCCCTTGAGGCAATGGTCCTCCTGATAGAACTGAAAAAGAAAAACCTTATTGAATTATATCACAAATATATTAGAACATTATAAACATTAAAGCCTTTTTTCTGACTAAAAACCTCTCACAAGCTCTATAAATTAAATTCACGAAGCCAAAATGAGAAATATATCATGACTGTGAGGTAAATGTAAACTGAGATTGGCTGAAATTCTTCTATTGGCCATTCAGATACAACAGAAATTTTAAAACTGAAAAACTTGGTAATGGTATGTCTATTTTAACTTTCTGTGTGTTTTCAGTTCAGGAGTAGACAAGGAAAATTAATTCCTCCCTGAGACTTAAACTTAGCACTGATTAGGAGATAAGAATTTGGTTTAAGTCTCAGATTGACCAATAATTTGCTCTAGACCTATCAATCAACAAATTAAACCATGTTTATAGATCATCCGTTTGTAATAGTAGGCTTTCAAATTAGAGAACAGGTGTGTAGACTAACAAAATTATCCATGAAGAGGATTGATTAGCATTAAGTCAATCGACTGTGAAACGACACTTAAAAACCAAATGACTGAGAGAAGCAAGATGGAGGACAAGAAACACCTCCTACCAGAGTGTCTCTGCAGGAAGGAAAGATTTTTGATGAAACTGAAAAACACAAACAGACAGACAAACATAGATCAGATGAGGGTCAGAAGGAAGGGTACCTGAACCTACAAGAGACTTCACAGGAAAAGGTCATAGAGCAGAACCAGAAAGAGAAAGGCATAGGCAAGGTCAAAGCCCCCAGAGGCTTGGAGACCAGTAATAAGGGTAGGCAGAGTGGTTAAAATTCCCCTCCCTTGCATCTCGGATTGCTGGTGGGCTCCTGAGCTGCAGGAGAGACCTGCCGACACCAGCCCACAGGCTGCTGCCGCCAGTGAGCAGAGAGCCTTTGCAGACGAGGCCCCAGGATCCCAGCTCCTTTGGGACACTTTCCATCCCACACAGCTTAGCCAACCAGCTGGCACCATATTGCTTCACTCTTCCCTTCCCCTCCCCTACCCACAGCTGCACAGAGAAACAATTTAGCCATCACCCAGAGACACCTATAGGGAACGGTACCTTTCCTTCTGAGGCCCTGCAGTATACTAAAGGGTACTTGGACTATGAGCTCCCTACACTCCGGCCCTCCATGGTGCTGTTTGTCTGGTGACTCCAGCAGAGTGGGGAAAATTCCAAGGCAGAGAGACATTGATCCAGCTTGGGTACCTTGTGGGTGACTTGGGCCCAGCATTCTTCTTCCTCGATTGATCTCCAGGGTCTGGGGACAGGCTTGCAGACCAGATGCCATAAACCCAGGCCTTGAAAGCATTACTCAGGGGCACAGAAGGGATATTTGTGAACTAGTCTACTGAGGTGTGTGTGCCTTCAGGGGCTGAGCAAAGTGGGTCCTAGCTGCAGCATGCTTGAGGGGCACCCCTCCACCAATGGGAGGGTCAAGCTCTCAGGTCAAGCCGTGATCATGGGCAGGGAACCTCCTGGCTATCATCACACTCAGGGGGAGCTCAGCTGGCTTGAGGTCCTCCCTGCTGTTAGAGGCCCAGGAAAAACCACAAAATAGGGGAGGTGAAAGAACTCTGGAAGTATGAAGAATCAAATGGAAAGAACACCCCCAAAGAGGAACACCAGCTCTCTAGCAATAGATACAACCAAAATCAGAACACTGAAATGACAGAAGAAGAATTTAGAACATGGATTGCAAGAAAACTCAATGAAATGGCAAGAGAAAATGGATACCCAACACACACACACACACACAAAAAAAAAAAAACCAGAAAACAATTTCAGGACTTGGAAGACAAATTCACTAAAGAAATTGAAATAATAGAGAAAAATCAAACAGAACTTCTGGAAACAAAGAATTTATTCAAGGAATTACAAAACACAGTGTAAAGCCTTAAGAATAGAATAGATCAAATAGAAGAAAGAATCTCAGGGATTGAAGATAACACCTTTCAGTTAAACAAGTCAGTTGCAGGGATAGAGCAGAAAAATAAGAGAAAAGAGGGAAGCCTAAAAGAAATGTGGGATCATGTAAAGAGGCCTAACATCAGAATCACAGACATCCCTGAGAGTGAAGAAGAAAATACATAAGGATTGGATAAACTATTTAAGGATACAATAATGGAAATTTCTCTGGCCTTGCTAGAAATCTAGTCATCCAGGTACAAGAATCTCAAAGGACTCCTGGAAGATTCATTGCAAATAGGAAGACACTACAATACACAGTCATCAGACTGACCAAAATAAACACAAAAGCAGCCCTCCTATGAACTGTAAAGTGAAAGAAATAGGTAACCTACAAAGGAAAACCCATCAACTAACTTCAGACTTCTCAACTGAGACCTTACAACCAGGAAGAGACTGAGAACCCATTCTCAGTCTTCTCAAACAAAATAATTCCCAGCCTAGAATTTTGTATCCTGAAAAACTGAGTTTCTTATATGAAGGAGAAATAAAGACCTTCTCAGACAAGCAAAGACTGAGGGAATTCATCAATACAAGACCTGCCATCCAGGAAGTACTCAGAACAGCATTACACATGAATCAGTACAATAGACACTCACCAGTGTAAGATCATCCAAAAGCTAAAGGTCAAAGGCCAGATACCATAAGGATCAAAACAGAAAATAAATCAACAAAGTATAACTCAACAGAATGAACAGAAATCTGCCCCACTTATCAATCCTTTTAATAAATGTGAATGGCTTGAACTGCCCACTAAAGAGATATATGATGACCAAATGGATAAATATACACAAGCCAAGTATCTGCTGTCTCCAGGAAACACATCTAACCCACGAGGATTCATTCAGACTCAAGGTGAAGGGATGAAAAACAATATTCCATGCAAATGGAAACCGAAAGAAAGCTGGCCTAGCAGTTCTGATTTCAGATAACTTATTCTTCAAATAAACAACAGTAATGACAAAGAAGGTCACTATATAATGGTGAAGGGTACAATTTAACAAGAAGACATAACAATTCTAAATATTTATGCACCTATTTCAAGTGCACCTAGATTAATAAAGTAAATCCTACTTGAGCTAAACAAAATGATAAACAGCAACACCGTAATAGCCATAGACTTCAACCCCCCTCTGAGAGAACAGGACAGACCCTCCAAACAGAAAATAAACAAAGAAACAATGGACTTAAACAGAACTGTAGAACAAATGGGACTGATAGACATTTATAGAACATTCTACCCAAAAACCACTGAATATACGTTTTTCTTATCAGCTCAAGAGACATTCTCTAAGACTGACCATATCCTAGGCCACAAAACATCCCTGAACAAACTTAAAAAATAGAAATTATACCATGCATCTTCTCAGACCACATGGGAATAAAATTATAAATCAACTCCAACAGAAACTCTCATCTCTACACAAAGTCATGAAAACTAAACAACTTTCTGCTGAATGATTATCACATTAAGGAGGAAATTAAGATGGAAATCAAAAGAATCTTTGAACTAAATGATAAAGGAGACACATGTTATCAAAATCTGTGGGACACAGCTAAAGCAGTCCTGAGAAGAAAATTTATATTTGTAAATGCCTACATCCAAAAGACAGAAAGATCACAAATCAACAATCAAATGAATCATTTCAAAGAACTAGAAAAAGATGAGCAAACCAGCCCCAAACCCAGCAGAAGAAAATAAATAACAAAGATCAGAGCAGAACTAAATGAAATTGATATCACAAAAACTATACAGAAGATTAATAAGACAAAAGTTGTTTCTTTGAAAAAATAACAAAATCGACACACTTCTTGCTAGGTTCATGAGAAGCAGAAAAGAAGGGACTCTAATAAGTTCCATCAGGAATGAAAAAGGAGAAATTACAACTGATACCACAGGAATACAAAATATCATCTATGAACACTATAAAAACCTCTATGCACATAAATTTGAAAATGTGGAGGAAATGGACAATTTCTTAGAAACATATAGCCTCCCTAGGCTCAATCGGGAAGAAATACAATTCCTGAACAGACCAATATCAAGTAGCGAACTTGATGGAGCAATAAAAAAAACCTTCCTATAAAAAAAAGTCCTAGACCAGATGGTTTCACACCTGAATTTTACAAGACCTACAAAGAAGAACTGGTGCCTATCCTGCAGAATTTATTCTACAACATCAAGAAGGAAGGAACCTCCCCAACACCTTTTATGAAGCCAACATCACCCTGATATCAAAATCAGGAAAGGACACAACAAAAAAAGAAAACTACAGACCAATATCCCTTATGAATACAGACGCAAAAATTCTCAACAAAATCCTAACAAACCAAATTCAGGTACGTATCAAAAAAATAATCCATCATGACCAAGTAGGCTTCATCCCAGAGATGCAGGGATGATTTGACATACATAAATCTATAAATGTAATTCACCACATAAATAGAAGTAAAAACAAAGACCATATGATCCTCCCAAAAGATGCAGAAAAGCATTTAACAAAATTCAGCACCTTTTTATTATAAGAAACCTAAACATAACAGGCACAGATGGGATTTACCTTAAAATGATAAAAGCCATATATAACAAACCCACAGCCACCATCATATTGAACGGAGAAAACTGAAACTATTCGTGTTTAGAACTGGAACCAGACAAGGTTACCTCATCACTTCTATTCAACATAGTGCTAGAAGTCCTGGCCAGAGCAGTTAGACAAAAGGAGGAAATCAGGGAGTACAAATGGGGGCAGAAGAGGTCAAACTACTGCTCTTTCCTGATGATATGATCTTATATCTCAAGAGCCCCAAAGATTCTGCCATGAAACTACTCAAATTGATAAACAAATTCAGCAAAGTCTTAGTTTACAAAATGAATGCTACACAAAATGTAGCATTCCTATATGCCAATAACAGTCAAACTGATAACCAAATAAAAGACTCAATAACCTTCAAAATAGCAACAAAGAAAATAAAATATTTACGAATATATTTAACTAAAGAGATAGAAGGCCTCTACAAGGAGAATTATGAAACACTGAGGAAGGAAATAGCAGATGACATACACAAGTGGAAAACCATATCATGCTCATGAGTCAGCAAAATCCCATTGTTAAAATATCTATATTATCCAAAGTGACCTACGGATCCAATGCAATCCCTATTAAAACACCAACATCATTTTTCTCAGGTCTAGAAAAAATAATTCTACACTTCATATGGAACCAGAGAAAACCCTATATAGCAAAAGCAATCATAAGCAAAAAGAACAAATTGGGATGCATCAATTTACCAGACTTCAAGGTCTATTACTAGTTACTATGGTAACTAAAACAGCATGGTAATGGCACAAGAACAGAGACATAGACTAATGAAACACAACTGAGAACCCAGATATAAAACCATCCTCATATAGCCATCTAATCTTTGACAAAACTGACAAAAACATATACTGGGGAAAAGAATCTTTATTCAATAAATGGTGCTTGGAAAATCAGATAGCCACATGTAGAAGACTGAAACAGGATCTCCATCTCTCACCTCTCACAAAAATCAACTCGCAATGAATAACAGACTTAAACCTAAGGCATGAAACTGTAAGAATTCTAGAAGAAAATGTTGGAAAAACTCTTATAGATGTTGGCCTAGGGAAAGAATTTATGAAAAACACCTCAAAGACATTCACAGCAACAACAAAAATAAATAAATGGGACCTGATCAATTTAAAAAGCATCTGCACAGTCAAGGAAACTATCATGAGAGAAAACAGACAACCTACAGAATGGGAGAAAATATTCGCATGCTACATATCCAATAAAGGCCTGATAACTGGAAACTATATAGAACTCAGGAAAAACAGCAAGAAAAAATCTAACAACCCTATCAAAAAGTGGGCAAAGGACAGGAACCAAAACTTTCCAAAAGAAGACAAACCAAGACAGGCCAAGAAACATGAAAAAATGCTCAACATCTCTAATCATCAGGGAAATGCAATTCAAAACCACAGTGAGATATCACTTAACTCCAGTGAGAATGGCTTTTATCAAAAAGTCCCAAAACAATAAATATTGGTGTGGATGCAGAGAGATAGGAACACTCCTACACTGCTGATAGGACTGCAAATTAGTACAACCTCTGTGGAAAGTAGAATGGGGTTATCTCAAAGAGATATAAGTAGAACCATTTGATCCAGCAAGCCCATTATTGGGCATCTACCCCAAAGAACAAAAGACATTCTATAAAACAGACATCTGTACTTGAATGTTTACAGCAGTAAAATTGCAAAGATGTGGAAACAATCCAAATGTCCACTAATTCATGAATGGATTAATAAAATGTGGTATATGTACACCATGGAGTTCTACTCAGCCACTAAAAACAATGGTGATCTAGTACCTCTTATATTACCCTGGATAGAGCTGGAGCCCATTCTACTAAGTGAAGTATCCCAAGAATGGAAAAACAAGCACCCCATGTACTCACCAGCAAATTGGTATTAACTGACTTAACTGACCAATAATTAAGTGCACATACAGTAGTAACATTCATTGGGTGTTGGGCAGGTGGGAAGGGGAGGACAGGATGGGTATATTCACACCTAATTGTTCATACTGTCTGGGGGATGGACACACTTGAAGCTCTGACATAGGTGGGCCAAAGGCAATATATGTAACCTAATCATTGTACCCCCATAATATGCCGAAATAAAAAAAGCAGATGACCCATTCAGCATTACAAACAATGCAAACAAAATGAAATTGTGATAAAATATTAACAATACTCAAAATAACAACATTAGTCCCACAGGGCCCTGTCTCTTTTTCTCACTTGTGGATAAGACTCAGAACTTTATCCCGAATAAGGGCACACTAAAGGATGATGAAAATTCCATTTGCACAAGAACCTCTTAAAGTAGTAAGACACTTTCTTTAGCTAAAACCTTCCTGATAACATATGTACAAAATTGAAATAAAGCTTACTATAAACAAATAGCCAATTTCAACACAAATAAAGGTTATTTAATTCAGCACATTTTTCCTCTGGCAACTCCCAATTCTAAAAAGTATTAGCTAAGAATTTTAGATTATTTAGCTAACAAAATTCACCTTCACCGCTCCCTAAAAGTAGGCTCTTTGAAACAGATTGTCATTCACAGTTGAGTTTCCTTTGAGGAGGATGTAAAAGAGTCCAAACATCTCTGGAGGAAGAGTTCAATCATTCATCCTTACCCTAAAACTCAAAGGAGAAGAAAGCCAATTGGTGCAACAATATTTGTATGTTTGGTTGGTTCTTCATCTAATAACTTGTTCCAAAAAGTATTTAAGGCTGTTATGTCATGGTACATATAATATACAGCCAGACAGAACAAATTAGGAAGAAGAACAAAGAGAAACAGGCAGAAAACAGAGGGAGAAAAAAGGCTATCATACAAAACGGAGGTCATGAAGTCCTTGCTAAAGGTGCCTACAAATCTGGTTCTAAGCTTTCCACCAGCTCAAAGAAGAAAAGAGCATCTGTAGCAAAAAGCAATTTTTACTTTTCCAAGTGGATAAACTTCACATTGAAGGGAAAGAAAGGCGAGATGCATGGCCTTTAAGACTGTCACACGATTTTAGTGTTCTCTCTCACACTTGATATTATTTAGGTCACACAAGAATCTGACGGGTCAGTGTCATGCCCACCAACAAGGGATAAAGTGGGATGGGAGGGGCTGGGCATGATCTGCCACAGTCAACCTGCTTGCAAGTTCCAGGACAGTGCCTGGAACTCGAATCTTCTGACCCACATCCCAGGGGTACAGGGAAACCCAAATTTCACATCTCCCAGCATGAACTAAAAAACAATGAATTCTCTAAGCCTAGATTTATAAGCTGCAGTTCCTCCTGGGATAACTACAATCAAAAAAAAAATTTGTAATACATGCATCAAAAAGGTTTAGAGATGATATTCAGAACTGTGGTGCAAGCTCACTCCTTCCTCCTCCTCAATAAACATCCATTCTGGGGATTTAAGAATGTAGGGAATGTTTTTGTTTCCACCAGAGTGCCATGGTTTCTGAAGAACCTCACAACTCACTCCTTCCTTTGACTCTCCAAGTTTGGTCTTAGGAAAAACTGAGAAGCAGACTGGGAGTCTACCCACTATGAACCCCACCTCCCAAACCAGAAAGGAAAAAGAGGGGAAAGATTCTCCTAAGTCTCACCCTGCACCCCAGCCTGCATCGTCTGACCTAGAAAATACACCCTTCACAGGCGGCAACAGCCTAACCCAAGACTTCAGCGGGTGAGCTCTGTAACACTCTACTTTTTAAACACGGTAATAAAATTGACTTAGAGAAGGCTCAGCTCCACATTGCTAGGAAAAAAGAAAGAGTATCATGAAATGAAGCACATGTGAAATGGGAAAGAAGATTAAAAAAATCTTTCCCAAAACCTCTTCATCATATACACTCAGAGCACACACAGACACACACACGGCATTTCTGAAACTGTTACAGGGCATGTCTCCCAGTGCATCTTTATGGAAATGGATGATACAGCTGATCGGGATTTCAGGGGACCAAAACCATTCATGCTTCAAAAATATGCTCCTCACATGATCGATGCCCAATATTTCCTTAACAACAATGAAGCCTTTCCTTGAAAACTTAGAGACAGAGCTTATATTGTAAATGCCCCAGAAATTCAAACTATACAGATCCATGTTTTGATAGGGAGAAGTTCAAGGTCTAGGAGAGTCTATTTACTCATCCTATCAACAGATATTGTCTGATCGTTTACTACATTGCACCAGGCACTGTAGTAAGTGCTTAGGATTCACTGATTTTGACAAAACAGGCAAAATTCCCTGGCCTTGCGGATCTCACATTCTATTAGGCTGAAATGTAAATTCATACATTTACGAAGATCAGATTTTTCTGAGTGATACATGGTCACGACATGGCAGGTTCATGAGCTGTGACATCGTTAGGTTCCACAAAATTACAATGAAACAAGAAGATCCTCGTGGATCTCACATTCTGAGGTTAAAAGGAACACAGAGAGGGAGGCGTTCTGCCCAGGCCTGGTCCTCTGAGGAGAGGTGACAAAGAGGAATCAGGCTCTGGGTACCTTTCACTTCTGCTGCAGATGAATAACACAAAGTGAAACCACACTAAAATCACGTGGCCATACAAAGCCATAAAAAATGACTAAATACTGAATGAAGAGTTTTATGAAGTGCCAGGTAAAAGCATTACCTGTTCATCCCCAAGAATGGTTCTGTTTATAGACTAAAAATAAATAATGGCTCTATTTTATCCATTTGGCAACATCCTCTTAAGGCATTATTCTCCCTTTTTACAGCTTACATATTTTTTATAAGGAAACCAGTCATACTAAAAGGGACACATTTTCCTGCATTTATGAAGATCAAATTTTGCTGAGTGACACTTGGTCATCACATGGCAGGTTTATTAGTTGTGATGTCATTAGGATCAATAAAATCACAATGAAACCACGTAAAACTTGTACTGATGACATGCTGAATTTCCTTACAATAACAAACTTGTGCAAAGAATATAAAATAAGCTGATGCCACTGCCAAAAGCATTTCTTTAATATTATTTAATAGGAATGATTTTATGCTGAGACATAAATAGGGCTCCCTGAGGAAGCCTCTGCGAGATCTGAGAACCCTGTGGTGACCTGACGTGTGTGTTTATCTAAGTCTATCTAAACTTCTACAGTCCTTTGCTGAAAACAAATTTACCACATAATTCAAAGGGAGTAAATTTGTGCAAGGCTTATTTCCTCTCTTTGCATTTGAACTCAACACACACATTTTGCGATTGACTCCATGCCTGGTTCTGTGCTGACCACTGAACGTACAAAGCAAGAAGAATCCAGTCTTGGAGCTGGCTAGGCATTCTCCGTTCTTAAGAAACTAAACTCACTGTCTAAATAGAGAGCCTCAGGAGTAGTAAAGGAAAGCACACAGGTAATAAGAGGGGGCACCCAGCAAGGGACAAGCCAGACACAAGCGGGAATCACAAAGTCAGAGAGGACTTCCTGGAGAAGACCATAGCTGAGTCTCGAGGAATAAGCTGAGAGAAGAAAAGGAAAAGTGCATTCAGAGGAGAGAAAAGAGCCTGACAAAGGCTCAGGGATATGAAACAGCTTAAATGTGTTCCAAGAGAAAAAAACTAGATGTTACCAACAGTCAAAGGCAGGTTCGCCGTGGGCATCAGGAGACACGCAGCCTATGCTTAGGAGCTGGAATTTATCCCGCAGGGAACTTGCAGGGACGGCAGAGTGACAAAGGGCAAGCCTAACCAGTTAGAAAGCTGCTGTCCCAGCCCAGGCAAAGACAAGTAAGGCCAACCTGCCAGGGCCACACCACCACGGACAGAGCCCAGCACCAGCGGGTCCTTGACATGTCCTGCAAAGGATCCAAAGCCCCAAACAGTTTGTTCTTAATGTTTATAGATGTTTTGATTAACTTTTAAGGAATCCCAAATACATGTGTAAAATTTTCCCAAAAAAAGTATTAATTAGTTCTTCTTTGACATTAAAAGACTTAAAATTAAAAGCAAAAATGTTTCAATCATTTTTTACTGTCTTTGGCTTTTAACCTACAGCTTTATTTCATATTAAAGAATAAATATCTTCAGCTCTTAAATGTAAAGATCACAGCAACAGCACCGAGAATAGGCCAGTTAAACTGGGCAGAGTGGCACATGAGCAAAGTGAAGTGGATCTCAGCAATGGTCCAGGTAATTCAGGGTCCCCAAAGTTAGCCAATAATAAATATAATCATAAAGAAATCCAGCACTGACATTTCATGTAAATAAAAAATAGAGAGACTCTTCTTTAGTGAAAATAATTTTAAGATATTTTTGATAATTTCATTTTTAAATCAGCAAGGTTGCTAAGAAACACCATAAAGAGTTGTCACATTTTTTGGGGGGGAGGGTGGGGGGAAGCATGATTAATGACAATAATCATCTAGTCTAAAATTAGTATTGAGAATTATAAGAGACCCAGAAGTAAAATCTTCTAATTAGTGTTTCTATAATAAGTTATAGCAAAGGGCACAAATGACCTATCTTGATTAGCAATTTCTCCCATAATGATGGTCCATTAAAAATGCCATTACTTTTAAGACATTGCTTGTAGTGAGATGGAATGAAGTTCTCTTGCACAAGCTTGTACAGTCTCCCACTTTCTCACTCCTTGAGTATCAAACCACTCAGTCTAGAAATATATAATTATATTTTTATATGTATACTTTATATTTCATACTTATACTCTGTATACTATTGTAAAGATGTTCAATTTTCATTTGTCTAGGTTACCATAAATGTTAAGATTCCTAAGGTACGGTAATCCATTTGTCCTCCTAAGAAAATAAATGATACATTTGGCAGCCTTAATAAATTCTCCATACTCAAGATTATAGGACCAATAGTCTGGTCAGGTCACACCTGGAATGCAAAGTTTGGTTCAACTCCATATTAGGAGGTATTCTACCACCCTGAAATACACCAAGAGCAGAGGTAGAATAGTGAGAGGACCCAAGACATGGTCCAGTCATGAGGATTCCACCCCTGAGCATCTCTCCGACAGCTCCCTTCTCTCCCCAGCTCCACATAACTACCCACTGGAGCTCTGTGGAGTGCATCGGAGAGACCTCTCTTACGCCATCCCTCCTTTTCCAAAGACACTGCAATGGCTGTGGTCTTGGCTAATGGACTCTCTTGCACTAGAGTCTTCTAACTGGCTCCCAATCTCTCCCAGATCCCCTCTCATTCAGGGCTGCCAGGTTAATTTTCCTAAAACAATGTGCTAATTATGACTTTGCCCTACAGAAAAAAAGTTATACTCTTCAGACTCTGTTCAGGGTCCCTCATGAATTTGCTCCAACATAGCCTATTATATTAATATTTCCCATTAACACCCTTTATCATGAATGAGTCCTCCCTTCCAGCTTTAGTGAAGGATTTGCCTTTCCTCTTATGGTCTATAGAACATCCCATACGCATGTCTTTTTGCTTCCTATACCCCCTTTCCACCCATGCCAGGCTCCCCATATCTAAATGTTATTCACCCTTCAAAGATCATTCCCAATGCTACTCCCTCCATAAACCCTTCCCTAATAATTTCCACCAAAAATAATCTCTCCTTATAAACCTACCTTCTATGACCTACCATTGTAACCTCCTTGAGGGCAGGCCTTGGGTTTGATTTATATTTATCTTATCCAAAGCATGTTACCTTGCATAAAGTGAGGCAAAGATTGCCGACGACACCCTGTAGGCCAAATGGAACGAACCAGTGGACATGTATGTTTGGTTAACAGGTGCACATCTCCAGCTTCTCCTGACAAATTAAACATCTGGCAAACTACGCATGCTCTCTGCAGTTTGCCAGTTTCCCACAGTAACCACTAGACCCTGCCGCCACCCCCCACCCCAACACTGCATATGAAGCGGAGGGTCAAGTAGCTCTGTACAATCTTTGCTCTCCTGGTTGCTCTCACTGATAGTATCTGCCTGGCTCTCAGAGATGAGTAAGTCCTGAGAGTAAATGACTTCTGTAGTAAATGATCCATAAGGACTATCACATGGGCAACAGCTGAAAGAACTAAATATGCTTGCAAGAGAAAATGGCAACTGCTTGATATGATGATTGTAGTCAGTATTTTAAAGGATCTCAAGTGGAAGTACAATATTTGTTTGACATTTGTTCGGTGTAGGTCCAGGGACCTAAAATAGAAACAACGGGGGAGAACACAGAACTTTCTGACTTTTGGGATTACTCAAAAGCAAAATGGATTTCCTCGAGAGGAATGAATGTCCTTTCCCGGAGCTGCTAAAGCCAAGGCTGCCTAACCACGTGCCAGAGGCCCTGAGAGGGAAGCTGACCGGCCGCCCCCAGAGGTCCATTCCACTCAGAGGACCTACCGAGGTTGTCCCTTTCCTAAGCTCATTTGCTGCCTCATGGGAAAGCAGAAACTGGACATAGTAGCACCCAGTCTGGACGCACTGCTCATGGGGTGCATGCAGTATTGGAAGAGGGTTCAGGAGGAAACCCTGAGAGACCCCATTATTTAAGGATAGTGGAGCACGAAGAACTGGCAGAGAAAAGGCAGCCAAAATTAGAAAGAACTGTCAGAAGACTGCATGGCACAGAAACCAACAGGAGAGAGAGTTTCCAAAAATTCCACTTCAAATGCAGCAGGGTTAAAGAACTATAAGAATTCTAAAGTGCCCATTGGATTTAGAGATGAGGAGATCATCAGCCTGAGAAGTTCTAGCAGACTCGCAGGACTAGCAGGATAGGGACGGGGGCTCACTCATGCTCACGAAAAGCCTCAACCTTAAGGCAGTATCTCCAGATGGGATATTATATATAGGAACAATCTCATTAGGATTACATTAAAAGCTTCAGTTTGATAAGTCTAAGCATTTAAATTATACTTTAACTGTTGTAACCCTTTTTGGCAATTCTTTATGATTCTTTAATATACATCAAGCAAAAAAAAAGTAAAAAGGAAGAAACTAAGTAACCCAGGCCATTAACAGTCTCAGGGAGTTCTGAGTTTCAGCACAGTGGATGGTATGAAGTCAACTTCCATTTCTAAAAAAATTGTGCTTATCACAAGAATTTTTTTTATTATTCACAAAGACAGCATGTCATGTTTGAGCACCTCCAGTTAGACAAGGAGGACAGCACTCACACATTATCTCTCCCTACTCCTCAAGCCTCACTAAATAAAAAGGGCACAAATGCAAAATAAACAAAAATGGAGATAACTGCACAAGAGAAATGCCAAAAAAAAAAAAAATTGAAGGGGAAGGGGCGGAGGCTGGAAAGAAGACTAAAAGGCAGTTAGTGATTTAGCTATAAAGAAAATGCTAAAAGCTAAGTAACTACAGGAACAAGAAGTCCACAAGAGGCAGGCAATTCCTGCCATGGAACCCAGGTGCTATGGGCTGAATGTTTGTGTTTCCCCCAAAATTCATGTTGAAACTTAACCCCCAATGCAACAGTGTAAGAGATGGGGCCTTTAGGAGGTGACCAGGTGAAAGGGATGAGGGTTCTGATCCACAAATGGGATTGGGGCCCTTATAAAAGAGCCATAGGAAGCTTGTTTGGCCATTCTGTCTTCTGTCACCTGAGGACACAGGAACAAGGCACTACCTATGGAACAGAGAGCAGCCCTCACCAGACACGGAATCTGCTCATGCCTTGCTCTTGGACTTCCTAGCTTCCAGAACTGTGAGAAATAAATTTCTGTTATTTATAAATTACCCAGTCCAAGGTGTTTTGTTCCAGCAGTCTGAGTGGACAAAGAAACCAGGAAGGACTCAGGGGGTGGCAGGTGGAGGCACAGAGTAGGAATTGAAAATAGGAAAACAGATTTAAAGTCTTTAAAAGCAGCAGTTAATCTCCTGATCCCATCCCCCAAGGACGGGCAGCCACCTTTTACCCTCCCTGGCAGAAGATGAAGGGAATGTGGACATGCCAAATGGTGACACTCTCCTGTCTGTGGCCAACAGCCAGAAAACTGGCAGCCAGCTGTGAGCCACCCTCACTCCCTAGCCCCAAAACAAAAATGAAAATACAAATAGGGATAGGCAAATTCCAGATAAATTGATAAAACCTGCAAAGATGGCTCCAACAACATGGCCAGGCCCCTGCCTAATCATAAGACTGGGAAGCCCACCAGACTTCAATCACTGCCCAGTGCACAGAGCTTCTGATCCCCATCTTAGACTTGTTCCTAAGATGAACAAGGGGCCGACAATCACTAGACATCTGAAGAGAACTTCCAAAATAAAAGAGAGAGACAAAAACAAACAGAAGAAAGAACCCAGAATAAAAAGAGGCAAGGAACAGAAAAAAATATATATACACACAAAAACGAATGAAGAAAGATCCTACATCCATGAAATAAATACTGGATGCTGTATTTTTAAAATTTTTTTTAATTCATAAAATAAACATGATTTTTTAGAAATTAAAAATATGACAGCAGAAATTAAGAGTCTAACAGAAAGGCTGAAAGATTGTAATCTGAGGGACTCTAACAGAAAGTAGAAGAAAAAGGCAACGAGAAAGCAGGAATTATTGAAAGTGGAGAAAAAAACAGAAAATTTATCAATGAACCAATACAAGAAATATAAGAACATTTCTAATAAATAAAAGACACAATTATCCTGATTGAGAGAACCTACCAGGTACCCAGCACAGAGTGAAAAAGCCCCACCAAAGCATATAGCTATAAAACTTCAAAACGACTATAAAGAGAAAAGTATAAAAGGTGCCAGAGAGGGGAAAAGAAAAAAAGACACATAGAGGAGGCTGAAACACAGAATGGCACTAGATCGTTCAGTCTCGACACTGGAAGCTAGCAGGCAACACAGCAATGATGTCCAAAACTGAATAACAAAAAAAAAAAAAAATACTTGCAACCTGTTACTGGAGTAGGTCTGGAAACACTGGTCTAGTGGGCACTCGTGCCTAGTCATTCCTCTATGCTCCAATGATTCTTTATAACACTGGCCATATCACATGTACACTAGAACTTCAAAGAACTGCGTTTTCACTAGACCATGAATCCTCAAAAGCTGCCTTCACCACTTGTATACAACCAACACTCACCATGCTGCCTGACATGAAATGCCATTTTTGTTGCAAGGATATATAAACATTTATTTCCAGAAGTACAAAGGCCCATCAATATATCAACACACATGTACTACCTTAAAATGTTTTTTATATGCCAGAACAGTCAGCATTCAATAACTTTACAATATACTTTAATAATTTACCATCATGGATAAACTCCCCCCCCAAAAAAATCTGATTTAAGTTGAAATTTACATCTGAAACATCTCTTTGACTAAGTACAAGTACATATAAAACCTATAATCTCTATTGAGTCATGCACATACCTTGACTAAACTCAGAACAGTGAGGAAGGCCACATGAATCGATGACTAGCTCATGGATTCTAAATTAAAGCTCAGAAACATCCATAATGAATTAAAAGATCCATAGTTGGAGATCGATACCTGCCTTACCTAATAAACCTAAAGATTTTATGGTCTAAAATATAAAATTTATTGATTTCAAATTAATTTTAGCACACTCAGTCTCTGCTTATTAAGCACATCTTAATATTTCAAGATACATTCTTCCCAAGAGGGAAAGATAGTTATTATTCTTATGAAAAGCATGATATTAATGTTAATTTTTTTCAAAATCTGCTTTCCTCTCCCCTACAATTAAGCCAAAACCAATTTCCTTGGTAATCATCCAACACCTTCTCTAAGACATTTCAGATCCATCTCAAATAGGTTCAGAGGGGAGTAGGGAGACTTAAATAAACATAAAAAAGCAAGAGCTTTGTTTGCCATTTAATTTTTGGCTGAGTCTGAAGTATGTTTTTAATTTCTATTAATTAAAATTCTTGTCATATTGATACAGTAGACAAAATTCAAAATGTCTAACTTTAATGCCAGATTATGTCAATAACTCATAATCTTTAGTTTCACAAAGTAGTAAGAGAATTGTGATTATTTAAATGATTTAAGCTAATCAACAATTTAGGACAAAGTGCAGATCAGTATACTCACATATACCTCTCCTCATATTCCACAAAGTATTATATAAGATGACCAAACCAAGGTTGTTCCAATAACTCATACAAAGCAGAACAACCAACTGATATCTCTAAAATTTCACTCTTTTATCCTTTCAAAATTGTTTTAGAAAATAATTCCCAAAAAATGCATTTTATAATATATAAAGGGTATTCTGAAAATAGACCTATGTTAATTGTATCTTTAAAATCATACTAGTTAAATCAGAATTCAATAGCTCCATGCTGACTTCTAGTTTACAAGAGCACACAAACATATCTCCTAAAATACCTGATTTTGACTTCAGGATAACCTGAATGGTATGTCCATCATTGGTGACTTCACAGTCTCGGCAGACCACATAATTCGGAGAAAGGCGGATGTCCAGCAGTGAGGGGTCATACCTAGCTTCTCTCGAGTTCAGGTTAATAGGAGACTGGTATTCTCCATTTGCATCAGGAAACACCAAACCCCACTCAACACCTAAGGACAAAAAGAAATAAATTAAGAACAGGTTAAAAAAAATAAAAGTTACAGTAAAATTTGACATGTAAAAACTAATATAAACACTTTTATGATCCTTGACATTATGAAGAGGGTCATGACTACCATCACCATACAGATGAAATTTGGTAAATGTGAGTTTTTGCATTCATTATTTTAACGATCTAATATTATCAAATACCACATACAAAACCCTGGACTAACAAAATATTCTATTTGTATTTGTCCACATAGATGTAATAATTTATGACTCTAGGAAATTTAAGTCATCTTTAAGTGATTAGAAAAAAATGGTATCACAAAAATTTCCTCTGCTCATTAGCTTAATTACACTCAGTACTTGGGGAATAGCTATAACTTTCGACATGCTTGGTGACAGCCAAAAACTGTAACTCTGATGCCAGTGAATCTTATCAGAAAAGCTAGTACAGTATTTTAAAGTGTGCACATGTATATACACATATACATATATAATACGCTTTCCAAATTTTTATAATTAAAATAAAAATTCTATATTTGTTTCAATATATGTGTTAAACACCAATAATGGTTAGCTCTATTAGGAGCCCTGTGTCTTCAGGTACACGTTCAGGAATCTAAATTTTTTTAAGAGCCAACTCCTTCTGGCCAAGCCCAGTGATCCAGCCTAGGATCAAAGACGCGTTTCAGAAAGCTGCGCGTCGCCAGTGTCCTCCTTCAGGAAAAGACTAGAGGCAGAAACACTTTCCCTCCAGAGTCCTCAAAGCAAGCAAGAAACTTGTTCCTGCCACCAGCACTGTCTCCCCCAGGTGTTGAGTGAGTGTACCGTTGCTCTTCTTGGTTACTCGGAAGGCAGAAAAGGGACGGGCAAGGCCTGCGGGCTCGGCCTCCCCGCGGACGCGCGAAGGTGCGAACCGCAGCCCCGCGAAGTGGGGCGCGAACGCGGGCGGCGGGAGAACGCGGGCGGCGGGAGAACGCGGGCGGCGGGAGAACGCGGGCGGCGGGAGAACGCGGGCGGCGGGAGAACGCGGGCGGCGGGAGAACGCGGGCGGCGGGAGAACGCGGGCGGCGGGCACGCCTCCCTGGAGCGTCTCTCGCCCCGCCACGCGCCGCGGGGGTGGGAAAGTGACGGAGACGCCCGTGGGAAAGGGGGACGTGGCGGTGCTCGGGACGCGCAACGGCGGCAGGACGCAGAGTCCCGAGCTGGGCGGGACAGGGACGCGCCGTCCCGGGACCCCGGACACCCTGACGCCCGGCCGTTACCTTCCTCGTAGCCCCACTCCACACCCTCCTCCTCTTCCTCCTCATCCTCCTCCTTCTCGGGGAAGGCGACGGCATCTTCGATGAAGCTCAGGTCAGCCATGGGAATGCCACGGGACGCCCGGGCGCTCCTGCCGGCGGTGCCTGCGCGTCCGCGGGGCGAGCGGGCCGGAGCGCGGGCGCGCGCGTGGGCGCGGGCGCGCGGGAGGGAAGGGCGTCGCGCGCGCAAGTGCGAGCGTCCGGCCCGAGTTTGCGGGCGACCGGCGCGAGGAGCGCGTCCGGAGCCCCCGGCGGAGGAGAGCTGGGCGGCGGTTCCAGGCGCTGGGCCCGGCGAGCTATAAACCCGGCCGGGGCGTGTCTGGCACACGAGGATCCGCCCCCTTCGCTGCCCGGCAGGGGGACGGCGGGAGCGGACGGCAGGAAAGGCGACTGGGGCCGCGGGCCGAAGCCGCGGAATCCGTGTCGCTCCCCACCCGGGTCGCCCCCACCGCCCGGCGCTCCCGCACGCTGCGCTCCGCCTGCCGCACCCACAGCCCCGCGCCCGGCCGGTCACCCAAGGTCAACCGTCAGGACCCCGGTGTGCCCGGCCTGGAAAATAAATACGGCTTTCTCCCCTTGTTTATTCTCCGTACTCCGGAAAATACCAAAAAGAAACGGGTCTAGAAGAGAGAGGGGGGCTGCCATGGAAAGGGGAAAAGACAGGGCTGGCAGACCCCCGTCACAAAATTAAAAGGGATTCCCTGGCTGAATCTTCCTAGTATTGCGCATTTACTCTGTGCACTGTCCTTGCAGCAAAATGAAAACGAGTATGGAAAATTTTCCAAGAAACTTGTAGTTCCTAAAAACGTTTAAGGGAAAAAAAAATTGTGTTCCTCTAGAGAAGCAGATATAATTTAGGGAACTTTTTTCATGAAAAAGTAGTATTTCAAAGACAAGGGTAGCAGAAGGCAATTCAGAGAGGGTGTTTGGTTCTGGTTTCATAGCCTAGGGTGCTGCCACAGGCTCTCTTTGCTGTGTACACAGCTCCCAATCGCCTAGTGAGACCGTGCAAATATGAAATGCACACATTGCATAACAGGAACTTTTTTATCCAAAGAGGTCGCATTGTTACCTCTTAAACATGCTTCCCAATCCAGTGTTAACGACCTCAGCTCTCTGTTCCCAGGCCTTTGAAAAGCCCTCGTCAATAATCCCTAAGCAGGTTAACTCTGCATCTTTAGAAAATATATGTGCATAATAAGCTCAGATTTGGAACTTAGGTACAATTTTTTTATACACTCTGCACACCCCGGGATGTCTGTTAGTTTGAATAGCCTGTTCCTAAATCACACTGTCCTTATGAACGCTCAATTCTTCAAATACAGATGAAATGACCAGTTCGGGAAGTTTTAGGTTCTATGCTCCTATTTTTCACTGCCTCCTCAGCACCTCCACTTTCTTAAAAAGCCACTTTACTGGCTGTTACAAACTTCTCCAGAAAGTGGAGTGGGACTGAAAGGGGAGTGTGGGGGGGCACTCATATCAGTCAATTCTACCACTTTCTGGAAGGTTTAGCAAACTAGGCGAAAACCACTGGTCAACGTCACTTTTGATGATAACCTGTGGATTTCAAGCATTTGTGTAATTTCTCTTTCCCCTTAACGCAGGGATCAGAAAGTTGGCCATACTGTCCAGAGAACTGAAGCGGTATGAAAAAGCAAATTCATTTCTTCACTCACTGCCTTCTGAGCGTTCTTTAGCGCACACTCTTTCTGCTGCACCTTTGTAAGCCTGGGATTGGCAGAAACAGAAGCCTACCCTAAAGCCATGGCTATTAAAAATAACAAACACTGCTGAAAAATGGACCACTTTCCACTGAAGTTCTTCTAAAAGGAACATTCTAGTTCTTGAAAACTTTTTTGCAATTTTAGTTTAAATTTCTTTTTAAAACTATCTTCACACATTAATCAAATAACACAACTAATGAAGTCAGTACAAAGGCTCTGAAGGAATTCAGTAGTAAAATCACTTTGCCACTCCAAGCTTATCAATGATGTCCTTTCTCCTCTGCCCCCAATGTGCCTAGATGTGACATTGTAGCTACTGTGTGACCACCAATTGCATTTAAAGTATCACATGAATCCTGGAAATGTTTGCCAAACTGAAGGACAGCAAAATCACCATAGCAAAAACAAAAAGAAAAAAAAAACTGAGTTTTCCATGAGTAAATGGTGTGCCATTTTTACGAAAGATAGGCTGAAAGACTGAATTATTGATATTGAACTTTGCAATGAATAGACAATTTTGCACTTAGCCCACAATGTATCACCACTCACAAATGCAGTTGACTACTAGACAAACATAAGTTGACCCATATTTGTTGTTTCTCAGTTGTTCAGCATCATTTGTGTAATGTCACTACTCTGTGCAAGCCCAGGGTTCCCTGGCCAGCTATGAGCCACTCCACTGTGCATCTACATATTCAATTAACAGCCTTAATTGCTTTGAGACTGTGTGCTTCAGATTTCTGCTAATTAACAGCACCTTAAGACCTTCTCTTCTCAGGTCCCTGTACTATATTACTACCAAAGATGGAATTTCTATTTCTAGTTATTATAAAGTGTCTGTCACTATAAAACCTAAACACACAGATCAAAGATATAGGCCAATTCTTTGATTTACAAAATAGAACAAGCACATCTAAGTCCAATATCAGAGAATCTAAAAATATTCACACTGTGTATTATGAATATAAATATTCCATGTATCCTCCATATAATTTTTAATTGCCTGTCAACCTAATATCGTATTTGATCCCTTAAATTAGTTTTATATCACTCGCTTTCAGTGTTTGCATAACTAAGGACAAGCCACATCAGTAGAACAGTTTATTAAAACTAAGACCTATATAACTAATTACCATTTGATACTAACAGAATATAAATAGAAGTATCTAAAAGGGACAAACTAATCTAGATGTCAGAGGAACAGAGGTACTAAGATTGCTTCCCAGCACCCCATACCATGCCGCCCTCTCCTCCCTACCTTTCCTGTTTGTGTACCTTACCAAGACTTTCTTATTGTCTGGGTGAGTTTGGGCCCTACAGTAATCACAAACAATCATTACCTTCTCCTCTGTGTGTGTACCTTATGTTCTGGGGTAACCTTGAGGACAGAGCTAAGGTATGCATGTCAAATAGCTTCTATACAGACTGAGATTCATGAACTTCAACAACAATGAATTGTTGGGTTCCTTCACATGTACCACTCGGCAATAGGCACTGTGGGAGACCCGAGAAGGAATAAAACACTGATTCTGCCCTCAAGGAATTCACAGTTCTGGGGTGGGGGGAAGGAGAGAGTGCAAAATTAATCATAATATAGACAGTATGAAATGTGTCAAATAGAAATGCAATCACCACTACATCTAAAGCCATGTGATTCATACTGATGGGAATGATCTAGAAAGGCTTCTTCAAAAAGGTGGCATTTGAAGCAACTAAAGCAAATCAGTAGGATTTGGGTAGGCAACACGTGAGTGAATAGCATTCCAGGTATGAACAATGATGCTGAGTGATGGCAGTGCTCATTGTGGATCCATGTTTCTCCATTACATACCTTCTGTGACCTGCCAGAACCAATCCAGATACAATAAAAACGTGTGCTTCAATAAGCTTATGTCCGAAGTAAGACACTTCTCCTTTGGTTATTTAGTTCCTCAGGTCTGATTTTTTGTTTGTCAGGAGGATATCAAAATTTTCCTCATTATGTATATTTTGATTTCTGTAGATTTCAGGCTTTGTTACTAAGAAAAGAATGTTTGATTCTGTTTCATTTCTTTCTTCAACAGATTAATCGTATATTTCACCTGCTTAATGTTATAAACCAGGGGTCCTCAAACTTTTAAACAGGGGGCCAGTTCACTGTCCCTCAGACCGTTAGAGGGCCAGACTATAGTTTAATAAAAACTATGAACAAATTCCTATACACACTGCACATATCTTATTTTGAAGTAAAAAAACAAACGGGCAAAAACACCTGCATATGGCCCGTGGGCTATAGTTTGTGGACGCCTATAGCTCGAGGACCTTTTGTTTGACCTCTTGTTGGTCTTTTGTCTTCAGAACAGTCAGCTTTGGGTTTGGCATAGCTATGGTATTATTGTATTGTTCCTATGTTGGCAGCCCCTTTGCTGCTTGGCCACGTGACTTGCTTTGACCAATGAAATATGAGTAGAAGTGGCATGTGCCACTTTCTAGAGGAAAGTGTTAGGAGTTATCAAAGCTGACTGATACAGTAGCCCATCAGGTAAAGGTGAGTTCAGGGGTAATTTTTATTTGCTCAAATGCTTTTTTTTTTTTTTGCCTTTATCTTTTTCTTCAAAGTAAAAAAGTACCTCTCCGGCCTGCAAAGAAACTAAACATTCTAAAACAGTGCCCTTATCTTCAGCTTGCAAATTTCTTAGAAGCCATGACCCTAAGTAGGGCCCTCACAATTTCATGACACAGTGAGAAAACCCTTTTCTATGAAAAAACCCCATCTCCTCTGTGGGGACACAGGCCACAGTTCTCTTCTCTTCTCTCAGACGACATCACTATGCCTGGGGCCCTACACTCACTTGAGCACCAAAATGACTTGTGCTGAAGTGGGATGTTTGAGATCATTATATTGGTGACTCCTAAGTCTACTATGATAGCAAGTAAAGCCTTCTTCAGGGAGCCTTCTGCCAAGCAAAACTCCCTACCCCTGTGGTTAAAGTGTTTCTTCCTAGTGCTTCCATAATACCCTGTACAGACAGATCTCTAGCCATGAAATGAAGATGGTATCTTAAATATGTATGTTATGACACTCTCCTCCAGTAGAGAGTGAGCTCCCCAAGTGCAAGGGGTTCATCTTATTCTTCTTTGCATCCCCATGTAGCAGGTGGCAGGCACATGGGGATTATTAATAGTTTCCCTGTGCCACCAGCCGTACATTGACCTGATTAGCCTTTATAAATATATCAGAGCAATAAAGTCATGGTGGAAGCTTTCAGGGTGCAGAGGGGCACAAAAAAGGGACTGATCAAGTTTATCTAGTGGCAGGTGTGTCAATAGGGGCTTCATAAAGGAAGTTACATGGGAGCCAGGTCTTAAAAGATAAATAAGTGCCCACAGAAGGGGGAAGGAAGGACGATAAGAAGGACATTGCAATCAAAAGGAAAAGAAAAACAACAAAAACTTAGATGTACAAGACAGTGTGGGTTCACTTTTTTGATCAACTTTATTTTCTTTTTTCTATGGTGTCCATAAAAGGGTAAAATGACATATTTAAATAGAACATCTGTTTTTTAAATGTTTTTTTTTAAATTTTTTACTTCAGCATATCATAGGGGTACAAATGTTTGGGTTACGTACATTGCCCTTGTCCCTCTCCCCAGTCAGAGCTTCAAACGTGTCCATCCCCCAGACGGTGCTCATCCCACTCATTATGTATGTATATACCCATCCCTCCTCCCCCATCCCTCCTCCCCCCTCCCACCTGCCCGGCGCCTAATGAATGCACATATTCCTATATGTGCACTTAGGCGTTAATCAGTTAAAACCAATTTGATGGTGAGTACATGTGGTGCTTAGTGGGTTTTTTTAATGTTTTTTTTCAAGTCTCAAAATCATACTGACATGAGATAAAAGCCAAAGCAGATGGAAAGTTTAAGTGACTGCGCATTGTTGACAGAGCAGCAATACTGAAAATGCACTGAGCCCTTGTCAACTTTCAGGGAAGAGGCGATCACCTAGTTAGAATGGCACTTGCCCACACTTTAGTTCCCCCAGCAGCTGTGACACCTCACTCTGCGCCACAGCACGCTGTGGGCTGTCAGAGATGCAGCTATGCCTGTGATGCAAGAAGGCAGACCAAATCACAGGAAAATAATAACTTGAGCACTCTGGTCACCTCCAGAGATGGCTGTCATGATTCCTGCCCTCTGGTAGGCAGGTGATGTTGTTCTTCCCCTCAAAAGGGAAGATTATTTCCCCTCCCCTTAAATCAGGGCTAGTTTTGTGACTTTGTCCAATAGACCCTGATAGAGTGACCCTATGCCAGTTTTGAGCTGAGCCTTTAAGAGGGCTGGCCAATTCCTCTTTGTTCTCGGACACCAGTCATCATGTAAGGAACTCTACTACCCTGAGACCACCATGCCACGAGAGAGCCGAGGCCAGCACGTGGAGAGAGAAGATATGTGGAAGGGTGTGACAGCACAGTCACCTGAGTGCAGCCCTGTAGGACCTTCCAGCCTGGCTTAGCCACCAGCTCAGTGCAGCCTAGTGAGTGACCCCAGCTGACACTACCCAGAGCAGAAAAAATAATGCCCATCTGAATGCTGCCTGAATTCCTAGCTCTCAAAGTCATGAGAAATAATAAATAAGTGTCTTAAGCCACTAAGCTTCAGAGTGGTTTATTATACAGCATACATAGCTGTGCACTGTCCACTTAACTGTGCACCAGATAACCATCCCAAGCATTTCCCACCGATTGCTCTCTTTAAATCTCATACTAGGCTCAATAATACCAGGCTGTTTCCAGATGATAAATGAAGGCTCAGACTCATCCACTACCACAGACATAGACAGTGGGAGATCTGAGATCTGTCTCAGTCTACAACCTGTGCTCTGAGCCACCAAACCCCTCCTGCCTTCAGAGTGGGTAAACTCAGCTTACGCACTCCATCTCCTTTACCAGGATGTGGGGCGTAGGAACACTGTTGGGAATAAACACCAACTTCAATGCACACGCCAGCCCTAGTGACCCTTTCTGTGAGCAAATCAGGGAATACGTGGGACCAGTCTTGGCAGCTGGAGTCAGAAGGATCAAAAAGGGAAGAATAAAAGATGCTAAGTTGAAGAAAGTACAGCCAAAACTATTTTTAATTAGTAAACTTTCTTTGTGAGCAGTTTCTTGTGGCAGAAAAATTAAGGAGAAAGTACAGAGAGTTCCCATACACCCACTCACCTTACCTCAGTTTCCCCTACCGTTAACATTAGTATGGTACATTTGTTACAATTGATGTAACACATATTGATACATTATCATTAACCAAAGTCAGTAGCTTACATTAGGGTTCACTGTTTGTGTTGTAGATTCTATGTATAACTTTGGACTCTGCTTAGGTACAGAAAAAGGAATCAGAGGCTGAAATCCTGTGGTGAAAAGATTTGCTCCTAAGCCAACCCTCCTCTGTAAGCATGGCTGTCCATCTCTGCTGGCTTTGAGTCTGCCCCTCTCCTCTCTGTCCTTATGGCCCCTGTTTGCTCCAGCCCATTCTCTGGCCTTGGTACCTGGCATCACACAGTTCCCTGTCCACTGCTTATCTCCAACCTCAGGCTTGTCCTCCTCAGCCCAACAACCCAGGATTGGTGTCTTTTGAAGAGATATAGAGTCCTCTTGCATTGGCTGGTGATTTACTAATTACCTATTACATGTATAACATGGTTTAGCTCATTAATGCATAATATGACCAAAGGTATTTCTTTATAGATGAAGAAACTGAAATTCAGATAACTAAGTACTTTTCCCATGATCACACAGCTAACAAATGCAAGAGTTAAGATTTGAACCCAGGTCTTCTAACCAGCTCTAAAGCCAGAGCAAATTCCATAGCCCTTTCCCACCTCTCACCTCAGAGTTAGGTTTTACTCACCACTGTACAAAAAAAGCCCATTCAAAGCATTATTAGTTATTCATCTATTCACATTTGCAACCAACTCTCAATGGGATATGAATTGTTAAGTGCCTACTTAGCAATCTAAAATGCTGCTCCTCAAAAACAGAAAGTATTCAAGATGTTTTATGTTAAGTATTTCTATTCCATAAAGAGTTTGTGTAATGAGGAGGAACCAGGGACACTAATGAAATACACAAAGCAATAAACATTTCTAATGCTAATGGAGCACAGCATGTTTACATTACAATTGGAACCCCATTGATTAGGCTTCACTGAATATTACTTTTTGCATAATTATCAATGATGGAAGGGAAAGTCAAGCTTGGTGCTGAGCACTAAACAAGACTGACTACGCTAGTCTCACCTGGTCCTCAGGTAAAGAAGGGGCAGTGAATACAACATGATAGCCTGATATTCCTCCCCTTGACAGAGGAGATAACAACAGAAAAATGAACTAAAACTACATCAGAGATTTAAATGAAACAATAATTATCAGATATTAAGAATTATTTAAAGTGGACCTGTCTAAATAAATCTAACTTCAAAAGTCTAGTGGAAACACTTATTAAATGTATTATTATCGTTAGCATAATATAATATGTTGAAAGGAAGTATAGTATAATGGCTTTGTTGCTTAATAACTTTTCCCCTTTTTTATTTTAATAGATTTATTGGGTACAAGTTGAAGTCCTTTACATGTATATGTTGTATAGTGGCAAAGTCTGGGTTTTTAGTGTACCAATCACCCAAATAATGTACATTGTACCCCATAGGTAATTTTTCATCCCTCCCCCTCCCTCTCCCCCTCTCCCCGTGACTCTCCAGTGTACATCATACCACTCTGTATGACCATGCATACACATAGCTTAGCTCCCACTTATAAGTGAGAACATGCAGCATTTATTTTTCTGTTCCTGAGTTGCTTCCCTTAGGATAATGCCCTGTAGTTCCATCCAAGTTGCTACAAAAAACACTATTTCATTCTTTCATATTGCCAAATGGTACTTTGTGGTGTGTGTATGTGTGTATACACACACCATATTTTCTTTATCCACTAATCAGATGATTGGCACTTAGGTTGATTTTATATCTTTTCAAATGTGAATTGTACTGCAATAAACATACAAGTGCAGGTATCTTTTTGATATGATAATTTATTTTCCTTTGGGTAGAGATATCTAACAGTGGGATTACAGGATCAAATGGTAGATCTACTTTTAGTTCTTTGAGAAATCTTCATATTGATCTCCATAGAGTTTGCACTAATTTACATTCTAACCAAAAGTGGATTAAGTGTCCCCTTTTCACTGCATCCATACCAACATCTACTGTTTTCAACTCTTTAATAATGGCCACTCTAATTGCAGTAAGGTGGTGTGGTTTTAATTTGCATATCTGATGATTAGTGATGATGAGTATTTTGTCATATGTTTGTTGGCCATTTGTATATCTTCTTTTGATAAATGCCTGTTTATGTCATTTGCCCACTTTTTAGTGGGGTTGTTTTGTTCTTCCTGAGTTGTTTGAGTTTCTTGTATAATATTAATAGATTCTGGATATTAGTCTTTTGTTGAACACAAAGTTTGTTTATATTTTCTCCCATTTTGAAGGTTATCTATTTCCTTGTTTGATTATTTCTTTTGCTGTGCAGAAACTTTGTAGTTTAAGTCTGATTTGTCAATTTTTGTTTTGTCTCTTAATGAGCTTTGATCTGGATCAAGTTATCCTCTCTTTGCCTCAATTTCCTCATCAATAAAATGAGGATAATAATATTAATAGTACCAAACCAAAAAGGCTATTGGGAGGATTAAATAAGTTAATGTAGATAAAGCACTTGAACTAAAACAGTCAGTTCTACTAGAATGTGTGTTTTGAAAATGCAAATTTGTTCCAGTGAAACTGATATACTAGGGGACAGTTTGAGCACAATAAGACTTCCTTGCTTGTCTATAACACCTTCATCTGTGGGAAACAGAGAAAACTGCACCTAGTTGAACTGAGTCTTGGAGGGAGTACACAAAAAGCACAATTCACACACCTCCAACACCCTCCAACTACCTCAATTCCCTGTGTGCTGTGAGCCACCCCCACCCTCATCAGATGTTACAACTTTTCGTCAGATTTTCCATCCACCCCTTCATAGTAACCCACAAGGTGCAACCTCTGTGAATCCACTTCCACAAGCAAGTGTCGGATCTTTTCCAAATTAAAATGTGATGTTTACTATAGCATTTATGCATTTCTTAACCATTGAACACATGTAACAAACTTCTGTCATTTTATTAGGTTCCTTTGTTGTTTTTTTAATGTGTCACTAATGGGGTTTTTGAGGGTTGTGCCCTTAAACCCATTTTCCCCATAAGGCCTGGGATTGTTATTGCTGATTTTGCATAGCAGAGTGGTTTTTAGGAATGCATGTGTCACATAATAGCAAAGCCAACTGTTTCTGTCATGTAATAAGCACACAAATAATATAATTATTGGTGTAATTATTATAAGAAACAGTTAGTGTATATGACCTATATATTTTCTTAGCTAATTTTGTGTTTGAGTTAATTTGATTATCATTATTAGTTTAAACACTGTACATTTTATTATTATCGTATTCATATTCAGGGATATCTTTATGATTCACACAGTTGTGAGATTGCTCAAAGTATATATAAAACAATACAAGGATCATCTTTCACTTATGATTTCAAACATACTGAGTCTACCAGTAATGTGACCATATACCTTTGAGACCATAACTAAAAATAGGACTTGCTGGTAATCAGCAGGTAACTCTAATTATTTTACATCAAGATAGTCTGGTTTTAGACACCACATATATTCTGGACTAGTTATCCACAAGCCTCCTTAACCCATGATCACATAAGTAGAGGATGAATTGACATTTCAGGTGTGAAGGGAGTAATGAGCAGGTTCATGGAAAAACTGAGGTCATGGGAAGAAGGCAAGAAGATCTTTTGAGATGTGAGCTTTCTACACATTCAAGGACATGATGAGAATACAAATACCCAAGTCCTACGATTCTTCTAGGCAATCCATCAGCACTGCAACTATACTATGCTATGTAAGTTCTACTGACTTGAGCTTGCTCATTCATCCAAACACCAATTCATCTAGGCAATATTTATTGGTTACATACTCTAGAAGACTCTGTCCTAAGGCTTGGGATACCATGATGAATAGGACTGGTCCTTGTCCTCAAGGAGCTTACACCCTTGAAAATAGTATACTAACAGTCAGATACCTCTAGGAGTGATAGTCAGAAACAGACTTCAGAAACCATGGATAACCACTAGAAAAGGTCCCAGAGCCGGGAGCTTTTGACTTTCACACAGAACCATCAATAAGGACAGCCTGGTGTACAGAAGCTCTGATAAAACTTATTAAGCAACAAAGCGTTTCAACATATTATAGTATGCTAATGATAACGCATTTAATAAATCAAAAGACAGCTGTGCATGCCTTCACTCTGAAAAGAATCACACACATATCTTGTTTTATCCACATTCCTACACTAAGATACTAACATTCTTTTCTATGTGAAAGGCAAAAACATGATTCTATAAAAACATCAACTCACATCTGTAAAAAATAAAAGTTAATACATTTGAAGGTTCTTAAAAACTATAAATAATTATACAAATGTAAATTAGCCTCATAATCATTATTGTTAAGTTGCTTCTCAAATCACATGTCTAAAACTAAACTCATTGCCAACTCACGCCACCTATCCTCAGCACCTCACTTTTCTTTTTTTTTTTTTCTTTGTTTTTATTTCAGAGTTTTACAGGGATACACACGTTTTGGTTACATAATTTGTTTTTGTACAGTTTGAGTCAAAGTTATAAGTGTACCCTTCAGTCAGTTAGTGTGCATTGTACTCATTAGATGTGAATTTACCCATCCCCTCTTTGCCCCTCCCACCTACTTCATTTCCCTTGAGTTTTACTTCCATATGTGTACATAAGTGTTGATCGATTAGTTCCAATTTAGTATTGGGTGCATGTGGTGTTTGTTTTTCCATTCTTGTGATACTTCACTAAGAATAATTGTCTCCATTTCCATCCAGGTTGTTACAAAAGATACTAGATCACCATTGTTTTTGTGGCTGAGTAGCACTCCATGGTATACATACACCACATTTTATTAATCCACTCATGTATTGATGGGCACTTGGGTTGTTTCTGCATCTTTGCAATTGTGAATTATGCTGCTATAAACGTTGAAGTGCAAGTATCTTTTTTTCCTTTGGGTAGATATCTAGTAGTGGGATTGCTGGATCAAATGGTAGGTCTACTTTTAGTACTTTTAGGTATCTCCAAACTACTTTCCATAGAGGTCGTACTAGTTTGCATTCCCACAACAGTGTTTAAGTATACCTTTCTCTCTATACCCACACTAGCATCTGTTGTTTTAGGACTTTATGATAAAAGCAATTCTTACTGGACTTAGGTGATATCTCACTGTGGTTTTGATTTGCATTTCCTTGATGATTAGAGACATTGAGCGTTTTTTCATGTAGCACCTCACTTTTCTTGTGTTCTTCTTCACAACTAGGGAAGTCGCCATTCATCCAGTGTGGAAACCTTGGAGCCAACCTGCACTACCTTCCCTCTCACAGCTCCAGTGTTCCTCTCTAATTCAACTCTGTCAATTCTATTTCAAAGTGTATCTCCCAACACTTGCCTTCCCTTTTATCCTCACAGTTACTGCCACATTTAAAAATCTGTCAGCTCTCACGTGAACAAGTCTATACCCACCCTCTCCTCTGTTGTCTATCTTCTGTATGAATGGGAGAGGGAATATCATGTCTCTTTCCTGCTTCAAAATCCCTACTGACTTCCTTCTACATACCGTATATAAGATCCACTTCCCTTAGTACAGAAACACAAGGGCCATAAAGAGCTGTCCAAATCTTACCATTTAGCTTCATTAAACCCACTCTTTATAATTAACCCAAAACTCTAACCACACAAAACTTATTCATTACAAAATACGAAGGTTCTTTTCATGCCACCATGCCTTATTGCATTATGTTCCTTCTTTGACCCATTCCCTATTTCTGGGTGGGTTTGAGGAAGGAGGGGACATAGCAGAGGCATAGGTGAAGGAAGACTCAATGTTGTCTTCCTCAGTATTGTAAATGTGTGTCCCTTCTAGGCTAGGAGCTGATTGGAAACCCATCTCATCTATCTTTGCGTTTCCAGGATCCAGTGGGTTCCCAGCCTATAGTAGCCACTCAATAAATTTATAAACTAATGACTCTAAGGGACCCTTTCTAGCTACCTGTACAGAGTTGCAAAGTAGATCAGTCAAAGTCAATATGTAAGAGGGCTAAGAATCACTGCGCTAGATAGAGCATACCTAAACTAATCCATGCCACATCTGTCTCCAGTCTCCAGAGATGCCACAAAATTCTAAAGGTTATTTAAATAAATTCAATGTTAAGCCTATAAACAGACACAGAAAAGCCACACATCATATCACATCAAGGTGGGGGAAGGGGTTAGAGGAACAGCAGGAACAAACCCATTTTGAGCATCAGGTATGAGCCAAGTACTGCTGGGCTTATTTACTCACTAACCCTCACAACAACTCTGTGATGTATTATTATCTCCATTTTAGACATGAAGAAACTGAGTCTCAGAGAGTTTGTGTGACTTACCCACCATGACAGAAACAGTAAGTGGTGAAATTAGAATATGCGCAAGATCTGCTAGCTTCAAAGATGAGTGATTTCCATTGCTCTGGTAACAGAATGTTATGACTCCAGAAACATGATGGACAATCAATAAATAGCTGTTGATTAACTGTTGGCAAGCTAAAATCTGTTTTTCAAAAATGAATTTGACATCCAAAACATATCAGACACCTATACAGTAGAGTGTCAGGACACTCGCTCATCAGACCTCATCATGTCTTACCCTGACTACTGCGACTGTTGTGCACAAGCCCCTTCCTTGAGAGTCTCCGTTCTAAACATTCCATAACCTCAGACCTGCATGCCCTCCACACAGGGTCTGTCTTAATTGAATTGAACCTGCCCCTTCTATCGCCCAACACCAGACACTTGCTGGTCCCCAGACACACCATGTATTCCCAGTTGTGTGTGTTGCACGTGGTGTTCCTGCAGCCCAAACCCAGAACACCTTTCACTCCTCTTCCTGTGCCTCCCCTTCTCAGACCACCTTCATCCCTCATTGTCTGCAACTCCCACGCTTTGCGCGGCACTTGTTATTAATGAAGCATTTGCATCATAATAATTGCTTAATCTCTTTCTCTACCACTTGACTGTAAGTTCCCAAAAGACAGTGACTACATTTTATTCATCCTTAAATCCCCATGACCTAGTAAGAGTAGGCTCAGTCAGTACTGAATAAATGCTATTGACTACTTCACACAACCAGATCTTAATCTTTTTGAAAAATAACCCATAACAAATATTTTGAGAACTCCAAAGTTTTACTCTTTAAAATGAAAATTCTCAGTCTGCTGAAAATTATTTAGAAAGTTTTCAAGCAAAAAGTAGCTAAACTGTTGTTTCAGATACTGTATATTTTGAAGTGCAAAGTCCTATTCTTTCACAGCATTTCTGAGCTGCAATAGATCAGCATTCATTCTTTTTTTATGGAAACCATCATTATAACAGTTTAATTTACATTTGAAACAGTCTTATTTTATATATACATTTTTTAGAGGCAGAGTCTCACTGTGTTGCCCCAGCTAGAGTGCACTGGCATCATCATAGCTCACTGCAACCACACGCTCCTGGGCTCAGGTGATCCTCCTGCCTCAGCCTCCCACGTAGCTGGGGCTATTGGCAAGAGCCACCATGCCCAGCTAATTTGTCTATTTTTCTTTTAGAGATGGAGTCTTGCTATATTGTTCAGGCTGGTCTTGAACTCCTGGGCTCAAGTGATCCTCCCACCTCAGCCTCCCAAAGTTCTGGGATTACAAGTATAAGCCACCACACCTGGACATATATTTTATAGTTTAAACCATTAATTTTTGTCTTTGTTGGGAATTGCTCCAGCCTGAATAGCCTTACCCTCTGGAACAGGAGCCTGCTAAGGACCTTGTGCTTCTGACTCACATGCACATCCAAGCCTATCCGTATTTGGAGTTGACGGAAACCAGGTGCTGTTGTGATGACTGTGAGAAAAAGGCCCATGCTGTGTTCCAGAATATCCTATGAAGAGCAAACTTTTGTTTCTTGGTTACACCAAAATAAAGATCTGTCTTTCTTTGCATCTATTGAAAAGAAACTTTTGTCTTTTTGGCTACTGAGAACATCCAGGCCTGGGTCCTTTTCCAATCGACTGAAATGCAATTCCACCCACCTCACCCTTTTTTTTTCCCTTTCATTATCTGCTTTAGTACTAAAAGATGATTTTTAAGGTACCAAACCAAAGTAAATTTGTGCAAGAAATGTGAGTTTGCAGCCAGGCTCGGTGGCTCTCGCCTGTAATACTAGTACTCGGGCTCAGGAGTTCGAGACCAGCCTGAGCAAGAGCAAGACCCATCTCTTCTAAAAAGGGAAAAATTATCTGGATGTGGTGGCTGGGGCCTGTAGTCCCAGCTGCTCAGGAGGCTGAGGCAGGAGGATCTCTTGAACCCAGGGGTTTGAGGTTGCAGTGAGTTACAATGAGGCTACTGCACTCTACCCAAGGTAGACAGAGTAAGACTCAGTCTCAAAAAAATAAAAAATGTGAGTTTTGATAGCATAAGTTGAAAAAAGAATTCCTTATGGATATAAATAGATATATCCAATGGATAAGCACCAACAGGTAAGACTCTGAAGTTCCCAAGGAGATATCTAGACACATTCTAGTTGGGAAATGATTTTATATCAGTACATTCGATATAGATGTGTTTACCAAATCTTGGAATAATAAAAAATAAGAAAACTCCTTTTGGAGATTAAAAGATATAATTTTAAAAATATAAAAAGAATTTTTTATATTACAATTAGTAGCTTAGAAAAATTACAGTATATTTTGACAAATTCATAGTTTCAAGAAAGATTTAGATAAATTCATGGGTTCAGTGACCAACAGATATATGTTGCAAAAGAATTACATAGGGATATTTGTGCTTCTGCGATCTAACATGTTGGAAAATTCTGTCCCATTATTGAATGTCCTTTATAAGAGTATAAGAATCTTAAACACCACCTTTACCTAATTCTCACATTGATATTTGTATATGCTTAGTGAAATTTTTTAACATACCTTTGTTCAAAGAATTGGAGTTCAGAAAACCATACCCCAAAAGGATGGTGCTTTGGCATCCTGAGTACCTTGAACCAAAGAAAACCAGAAGCCCCCAGAAGGAGCTTCAGAAACAAAGTCTCTGTCTGACCTTCTCCCTCCTGTCTCTCCCCCTGTTTCCTTCCCAAAGTGAGTCATAGAAACCAGAATTCCTCTTCCCCAAGGCAGGTCCTAGACACTTGACCTGAAAGCAAGCCATAAAATGTAGAAAGGTCACTCTCCCCCTTCTGCCCTAAAGACCCTCATTACAGAGGCATCTGCCCCATACTCAGGAGGAAGGAATCCTACACACACAGGCCTTACTGGGTCCCCCCCCACCTCAGCCTGTTCCCATTAGGTCATACTCTTTCTTCCAACCGCATTTCTACCCAGCTGTCCATTCTTCATTGAACCTAAGTATATAAAAATAGACAGCTTTCCCTGAGTGTTTGGGTCTTCTGAAGGTGCCCATTTCACATAAAACTTTGAGTAAATAAATTTGTTATACTTTTCTTTTGGTAACCTGTCTTTTGTTATAGGAATGTTGGCCGTCACCCTTATGATGGGTGAGGAATGGTATCACATCTTTTTTGCCCCTACGAAAGTCAAATGCAAATAAAACACTAGAAGCACAAGAATAACATAATGATGTCGAGGAAACATTCAGTAAAGGCTGAGAAAATCAGGTTCATTTGGAGTCAACCCAGAAAGTCTCAATTTCACTGCACAAATACCATTATCTCACAAAAGTAAGTGACAAATGTTCAAAATGTATATTCGTTATACAGAGTAGCGTTTTGCTCATCTGAACCAACGGTTTGTAGATTGTGATCCCTGGACCAGCAGTATAGGCATCACCTGAGAAATGGCTAGAAACGCAAATTCCTGGGTTCCACCTGAGACCCAGGGAACTGGAAACTCTGGGGGCGGAGCCCTGCAATGTGGTGTGACAAGCCCTCCAGGCTAAAGTTTGAGGACCAATAATTGAGATCTGTGCTGTCCAATAAGGCAGCCATCAGTAACCACATGTCATTATGGAGTATTTGAAATGCGGCTAGTCCAAATTGAAACACGCTGGTAGGTATAAGATACACACTGGACTTCATAACTTAGTACCAAAAACAAAGGTAAATGATCTCATTAATGTTTTTACATTGATTACATATAGAAATAATAGTGAATTGAATATATTGGGTTAAACAAGATATATTATTAAAACAATTTAAATCAGCTTCTTTTTAATCTGACTACAAGAAAATTTAAAGTTACATATGATTTGCATCACATTTCTATAGAACAACCCTGCTCTATTCCAAACTACTAAAAAATGTAAAAATCTCCTTCACAAAATTTCTGTGGAAAATTATATCACTTATGCTTGAACATTTTCAATGACAGGGAACCCCCCAAATCAGCATGTTGATGTCTGAACACGTCTTTCATGTTACGATCTGTTTGCTGTGTCTTCCTCTTTCTTTCCCCCTTTGTCCTGGTTCTTAACTGCTGGAACGACACGAATAAGGCTAGCCTTTTGCTTCACAACAATTCTTCAGTATTTTATATCTCTGATCACTATCAACAATGTGTTTTATCTTTGCAAGACTGAAAATGTCCCGGGTCCCATCATTTATCCACATAATGCATGATTTCAAGAGCTTCTGCTTTCCTGGTTACCCTCTGCTAAACATTCTCCTCTTCAATAATATCCTTCATGTAGGAAAAATGGTCCAAGACTCCGAAATAGGCCAGGACGATTCCTGGTGTCCTTCCAGTGGAGAGCAGGGCAATGCGAGCAGACCCTCTGGGGATTGTCTAACTTTATAGGGTGTGCACTTTTGATTGCCTTTGATGACTAGGTGATTTTATAACTCTGTAGAAATAGAGCTTAAGTTATAGAAATTGGAAAACAATGCACATGTTTTCTGCCCATAGCAATGCAAATGATTCCTGTGGATGACAACACAAATGAATTTTGTCTGGCAGAGAACATAAATCTCTGTAAGTCAAAATCTCATTTTAAGTGAATTTTAATTGATGAGTTGAATATTCGATATGTGTTTATGTCTCCCAAAACACAGTGTCATCCAGTGGATGTGGGTGGAGCACAGGGGACCCTCCGTGCTTGCCTGGTGACTCCACATGTCTGATAAACTCATTAGCACTACCAACACTTTGAGGTTATGGTGAAACAAAACACTTAATTCTTTTCTTCACAAATGATACTCTAGCCAAGTTTCCCCATCTTGTACCTTTTATTTTGTAACACATATATTAGATATTTTTTACATTTATATCTTTTAAATTTAATGTTGAGAATTTGAGTTCATTATTCCAGCTGAAGGAAACCATTGTCATGGCATTTATGTCTTTACCAAAATGCAAACCAGATGCCAAAACCACTCAGAACTCAAGAAGGCCTAAGCAGCATCTGTTTCCATGCCTGGGATGGAAGGAAGAGAAAGGAGGGAAAGGGTTTCTCTCTAGAAGGAAGGCCCAGCAGAGACTGGTAGAGGTGTTTTGGAGCCTGAAACTTACACAGTTTTGGGGTGGGAAATCCTCTCTGGAAAGAATAATGCAAAATTGTCCACTTTTCTTTATGTAATGTTATACGTACTTCAGTAAAATTACTCACCTCAAAATTAAGAATATTAAGAATATAAAATGTCTAGAGCCCTTCCAAGAACCTTGCAAGGAAGCCCATGAAAGCGAGGGACACTGAGCCTACACTTCTTTTGCTTCCCCATTAAGTCTGCTCCCAAAGTCTGCTAACATGCCAGCCCCAGGCATGTCCTCAATACCTGGAAGTGCTGATTTCATGTACATATCACAATTTTTATGGCATGCATTTCTGTGACTACCTACCTCTTTACAAAAGATATGTGCAAGACTCCATGCACCTATTTTTGGTGTGCACTTAATATTATTATCATTATTCAGACCTATGACTTCTGCCATTCTTAGAAATCATTTGAGGAGATGACAATCTTGATTCTAACAAAGAAGATGAGGTTTTCAAAGCTGTTGACTTTTATAAACATCTACTCTTCATGCAACTATTTTTTAGACTAATTTAAAAATTATTCCAAGCTTATTGTTTTCCCTTTATTTATTTTTTTTCTTTTTTGAAACAGGATCTTGCTCTGTCACCTGTGCTAGAGTGCAGTGGCATCATCATAGCTCACTGAAGCCTCAAACTTCTGGGCTCAGGCAATCCTCCTGCTTCGGGCTCCCAAGTAGCTGGGACTACAGGCGTGCATCACCACACTCAGCTAATTTTTCTATTTTTTGTAGAGACAGGGTCTTGCTCTTGTTCAGGCTGGTCTCAAACTCCCGGCCTCAAACAATATTTCTACCTCGGCTGCACAAAGTGCTAGGATTGCAGGCATGAGCCACTGTGCCTGGCCTTGTTTTCCCTTTCAGATACCTCATAGATACTGACAAAGATTCTTTGCTTGACCAAACTTTACTTAGGCTCCTTAACCTTTTCTAGGCTCATGTGTACATTTCCTGATAAAATCCAGTTTTAGCAAGAACCCTGCTAAGTCAGTATAGCCATAATCCTCCTTACCCCTGAGGTTTCCCCTTAGTGATTTCCCTTCTCTGACCCACACTCTGCACCTTGGCTGCAAAGTGTCTCTTGCACATGCTGTATTCATTCGGGGTCTCTCTGCCCCACTGCCATGCCCCACTGCAGGGGCAGCTACACCTAACATGTTGGTCCTGAATACAGTCTGCCTTGCTGTGCTTTAACAAGGGTTGTTAAATATTTTTTTTCTTTAATGATACCTATTTTTCAGATGCCCAAAGGTTACTTGGGTTTTTCCAGAGTGAAGCTACAAGATACAGTGGGAGCCAAAAGGGGAAGGACTTTCCAAATTCTACTGTTATTGAAGACTTATTTTGATTATTAAATATTTATGTCATTGTATTCTGTGCACTTACACAGGGCCAATTCCCTTGGTGTGAGGCAGGGGGACTGGACTTGGAAGGGGGTGCTCAACTGAGACATACTCAGGCCTGGCGAGACCGTGCACCCATTCATTCACTCTGTACAAGTAATACGGTTCTGCTCAAATCATTATCAACACACACATGCATAATAGAACTCTGTCTTCCTTCAACTCCTGGGAAAACAACACAAAAAGACAGATTTAGAGCTCTGCACTCCAGCTCTGAGGACGCTACCTCGCCTGGAGGAGAGTCAGGCTTAGTGACAGCGACAGCCGTGGGAAGTGGCTGTGGGAGCAAGTTTCCCACCTGGTGCTAGAAGCCAGGCGCCGCTCCCTTCTCACTCCCGCCGGCCTCCTCTTGGTGACCTGTCTTCACTTTCCAGGCTTTTCATTTGTTTTAAAATGTTGAATTGGGTGAGAGAGATCAGCTTCCTGGGCCCAGCACCACCCAGA
>VSMD01087453.1:0-17819 GCA_008750895.1 Mirza zaza
CGTCCCCCTGCCCAATACTGTAGTACCTATGTGTCCACTTAGGTGCTGCTCATTTAATACCAGTTTGCTGGTGAGTATACGTGGTGCTTGTTTTTCCATTCTTGGGATACTTCACTTAGTAGTATGGGTTCCAGCTCTAACCAGGAAAATATTAGATGTGCTATATCACCATTGTTTCTTAGAGCTGAATAGTACTCCATGGTATACATATACCACATTTTATTAATCCATTCTTGGATTGATGGGTACTTGGGCTGCTTCCACAGCCTTGCGATTATGAATTGTGCTGCTATAAACATTCGAGTGCAGGTGTCTTTCTTGTAGAGTGTCATTGGATCTTTTGGGTAGATGCCCAGTAATGGGATTATTGGGTCAAATGGTTATTTACTTGTATCGCTTTAAGGTATCTCCAAATTGCTTTCCACAGAGGTTGAACTAGTTTGCAGTCCCACCAGCAGTGTAGGAGTGTTCCTCTCTCTCCGCATCCATGCCAGCATTTGTTGTTTGGGGTCTTTTTGATAAAGGCCATTCTCACTGGAGTTAAGTGATATCTCATTGTGGTTTTAATTTGCATTTCTTTTGCCATAGTATATCATAGCTGTGAGTTCTGTGAATCTGCCTAGTAAATCACTGAATCTAGGGTTGGACTTGGGGACTCCTGGCACAAAACTGTAACTGGAATAGGTTGAGAATTATAATGTGGGATATGGTACATTATGGAACTTAAACCAGGGATGTTTGGAATAGCTCTTTTTTTTTTTTTTTTTTTTGAGACAGAGTCTCACTCTGTTGCCCAGGCTAGAGTGTCATGGTGTCAGCCTAGCTCACAGCAACCTCAAACTCCTGGGCTCCAGGGATCCTCCTGCCTCAGCCTCCCAAGTAGGTGGGACTACAGGCATGCACCACCATGCCTGGCTAATTTTTTTATATGTATTTTTATTTGGCCAATTAATTTCTTTCTATTTTTAGTAGAGATTGGGTCTTGTTCTTGCTCAGGCTGGTTTCGAACTCCTGATCTTGAGCGATCCACCTGCCTCGGCCTCCCAGAGTGCTAGGATTATAGGCGTGAGCCACTGTGCCTGGCCTGGAATAGCTCTTTACTAGTATTCAAACTCTTGACAACGTTTTCCAGAAATTAACTTGTGTGGATTGAGGTCCTTCTAACATAAGAATAATAAGATCAAATTAAGGAAAATGGAGCCAATAAATTTTTTCTTCTACTCCCAACATAAACTGTATCTAGTGAATTTAATATATTAGAAGAGTAATGGATAATCTGTTAATGGAAAATTCCTGACTGGACATTTTGGTGGAAAACTCTTAGTTCTAGCAATGTAGGCACAGCTAAGGGGAGAAAGTCTCATCACTGGCATGGCAAGAATTTTATGGCCTCACATTAAATATCCATAGTTAATATGATAAATGTTTCATAGTTAAATGTAACTTAAGTTCCTTTTACCTCTCTGCTTTGCTGAATGTTTCTTTTTCATGTTACATATAGTAATTTCATTGATAGTAAACTCTGTTAGAAACCAGATCAAAATGGTTTTACATCTAAGAGAAGTGCTAACTGAATTATAAAGACCTGCAATTTAGTGTTAACAGATAGTCTGGCTTATATAATCAATGTCCAAAAGAAAGAAGGCCCCTGTTTGAAAAAATAAGCCCCTTTGCTTAAAAAAATTACAACAAATGCTTCAGTTTTTTAAAAGACTATTTAAAAGATCATTTGACTCTTCCTTTATCTGCCTATTCTCAAATAGGAATAGGCTGAACTAGGAAAATCTCCCTTTGACACCTATAATGTGCAGTTTAGTTATATAACCTTTCTTGATGTTTTGGCACTTAAAGACTTATGAAAGCATAGAGAGACTGCTACTCTGCAACATTTAGAACTCTACAAGAATTGGCATAGAAGATTCTGGTTTCTTACAAGAAAAAACAAAACTGGATTTATACTCTGCACTGTTACCTATCATAGGACCTAAATTAGGGGAGAGGGACTTAGAGTTATGTTGTCCTGGTTCTACCTCATTTTTCACTACCAACTTCTGGTTAGTATTTTCACATAGTGTTAAAATTAATTGGCATGTTGCTCAAAAAGCAAGTGCATTTGGAATATTTCATATAATTAATTAATATATTTTCGATTAAGGTGAGTTATTTAGGAGAGAGGTGAGGGCATAATTTCACTTTGTATGTATAGACAGGGTCTTTGAATTAAGACAACTGATATCAGATAGGAGGATCACATAACTTATCATTCAAAAG
Organism: Mirza zaza; assembly: GCA_008750895.1. Classification (NCBI taxonomy): domain Eukaryota; kingdom Metazoa; phylum Chordata; class Mammalia; order Primates; family Cheirogaleidae; genus Mirza; species Mirza zaza. The sequence continues at coordinate 2,272 of VSMD01087453.1, forward strand.
GACACTTTTGAGAGTGAAAGGGGAGCTATTAATAATTACATTGGGGATAACATGTATAAACTGGGACAGTAACCAAAATCAAGTTTGTCTGCTTGCCATCCAAAAAGCCAGACATGCGAAGCAAGGGTTAGTGCAAGGAAAGCAGCTTTTATTTAAGTGCTGGCAGCTTTAGGAGATGGCTGGACTGAAGTCTGAAAGAATCATCTCAATTTCTTGGGCTGGCTAAAGAGGTTATAAGGGGGAAGGTGGTATGGAAGTTATGTTTAGGAGTGGTACAGGGTGCAGGTCTGCTTGATGGCTTCTGATGGCTATCTAGACTAACGGACTGCCTGGAGGTCTGGTTGACGTCACCGCTGTGGGAGTCAGGTTATGGATCAACCATGCATTAACTTCTTGGAAAGGCACCGCCAACTCTGTTATATGCCTGATTGCTTCAAGATTAGCCTTTGGAATTCTCAAGCAAAGCAAACTGGTAATTAGTTATGTGTGCAGCAAGGAACAAAGCAAGGGAGGGATTATTCTCTACAATAAGCTGACAAACTGGCTGCACCACTTACAGGACTATTCCTGGGAGAAGTGAAACATGTGGTTATATCCACTTTGAATGTGTATTTTCTACTCTTTTCCCTTTCTTGGTTTTATGGGGATTTATGATGTTGGGAAGTATTTTAAGTGTTATGGGAGAAAATACTCAGCAAACCTATGTTTATTGATAGTAAAACATGGCCTCAAAATTATTTGTCACTTCTCCCATTGAGAGATAGGGTCTATGACATCATCCCTTGAATCTGGGCGGGCTTGTGGCTTCTTTGACCAATGATGGAAGTGACACTGTGTGATTTTCAAATCTGAGTCAATAGATGGTGGAGCTTTTGCCTTATTCTCTGGAGCACTCCTATTTGGAACCCTGAGCTATCATGCAAGAAATGACCTGACTATCCTGGGAACATCATGCTGTAAGGAAGCAAAGCCATGGATATGGAAATGCCACATGCAGGTGCTCTGGTCAGCACTTGTAGTCTTCAAGTCATCCAGCCTAGACGTACGTGAGTGAGTGAGCCTTTAGATGATTCCAAGTCTTCCTAGTTGAGACTGGTGTCATCATGAGCAGATAAGAGTCATCCCTGCTTTACCCTTTCTAAATTTCTGGTCTGTCAAGTCCTTGGGCATAACAAAATGGTGGTTTTAAGTCACTAAGTTTTAGAGTAATTTTTATACAGTAATGGTAATGAGAATACCATGCTTTCTATTTTTGCATTGATCTGTTTCAATGTACTCCTGGACTTTCCCCAGTACCCTTGGCTCTGGGCAGAGAAATCTCATTGTTCTACAGACACACTATTGGTCTTCTCTGAGGTGGATCCTTATGTATTCAGTCACTCTATCCACATATTAGCTCTGTTGAGGCACACCTATTTTCTTGAAACTTAATTGTGGTCTCTGATACTCAAATTTCTTGTCTCCAAATTATATTATACTCTATAATACCAACCTTAGCGCTTCGATCTATGCTATTTGTATTGCTCACTGTTGTTTATGTGTATCTTTTCTCCTCAGTTAGGTGGTAATAGAAGCTCCTTGAGGGCAAGGGGAATTCTGTGTATTTTATTTTGGGTAGCACAGTGTAGTGGTAAACACAGGAGAGATTATCATACCCCCTGGGACAATATTTATTAATACATTTTCAATATTTCTTTTTGATCTCAAAATGTGGTAGATCCCTGACATTGGTATTGTCAAGGGTAATTCTGAATTGTAAAGAGAAAGCAGAAGAAACTATTTTAGATGTGTGCATGCAAGACAAGTTAATGAGATGCTGGGAAACAAAAGCACACAATGAATAACTTTATTTGTGGGATAAACAGAGTTCTCAGAATGTGCCAATACAAAATTATTTATTATTAGGTGGATTTATATTCTTTTAAAGCTTTTGGTCATGTTTTACAGGGTCATAAAGCTTCTTGGGGGAGAAGTAAAGACTAAAATCTTTCCCATAAATTAGTCGATGCTTTTATTTTCTCTAAATCAACATTGTGTTCAAATAAAGAAAGCTTTAAGGGAGGTTTCTTAGCAATGGATGAAAGGAAATTCTCAAAGAACTAGAAATATGTTAAGGATATGCAGAACATTTTAAGGGTTAATTGCCTAGGAAGAATTTTGGTTTCTAGGACTGTGAAGATCAGGTAGTCCTGATAAAATGTAACTCTCCTGCAGTGTCTTGTGGGCTGACAGTAATACCATTTTATCTCCTCCTCCTGATCTTTACTCAATGCTGAAATCTGTAGTAGAAGATTGGGGTAAAAGTTTCCAAGTTTTCCATTTCTTCTCCTGGGAGTGGCATAAAGTGCATAGGGAAGATTTGGTACTATTAATAGATTAGATAACAATATAGACAAAATATATGGAACTATAGAGAAATGTTGTCAGAGGTAATTTTTTCAAAGAAATACAGTAAAGACACCATTGCACAAAACTAATTATGAAAGGGAGTCTGTTGCTTAATTGTTTTAAGAAAAAGTACAAATCTCAGTTCCAAGTTCTAAGTTGCTGTAGAGTTTTTTCCCCACCTAGCCTGTTACAAAGTGAATATAGAGTTTTGTTCATAACTGATGACCTTTATGTTTCTGCTTTTTAGGATTTTATTCTGTCTCAGAAGTTGCTTTATTCCAGGTCTCGAGATCAATATAATATCTTTGATCCTATAAAAATTTTTCACATTTTATTATTTTGAAGATGTGATACAGGGTTAGAGAGTTTTTAGTAATTACTTTTTTTTTTTAAAGGACCTTTGACTTTACTAGTTTTATGGCTCCTAATTAACCTTAGTTTTGAGCACTAGGAACAATGGTTGACCCAGAATGTTGCTTCTTATCAGACTCTGCACAGGGAGAGTTTTCAGGACCTATGTGCCACAGCTGTTCTTGAAATAAGTTCAGGAACATAGTGATAAAAGTTGATGGTCTCAGAAACCTAATTTAGTTAGGTGATTTATAGAACATTGCAAAGAAATCAGACAGTGAACACCTCCTGAGAAAAGTGACAATGAATACATAGCTTAATTCTCAAATTTAGAGATACAGGAAGAGACAAACTGATGGAGCATGCCCTGTGGCTCCTGCATATGAGGTCTTGGTTGCTCAAAGTGAATTGAGTCTGTTGACTCTTTCTTTTATTAAAGATCTCTTGGTTTATGAAAGAAATAGCAGAGATACAACTGCATATGTCTGAGGAACATATAAATCTTAAAAGCATGCAGCTCCAATTCATTAGAGAAAGGGTAGAATCTGGAGCACAAACATATATTCTAGTTGCTAGGGTCAATGGTGGTCATCTCCTGTTTTTTTATTGGCTAGATCACAGTGGGACATAGGAAGGGAAGGTGGCAGCAGATTTCCTACTTTGAATGAAATTTTAGAGTGTTTGTAAATCATGTATTCTATTTCAAATGAGAAATTCACACTGAGAAAAGAGAGAAGGGGAAGAATGACAACTTAAGACTTGGGTTCCTATGGGCCAGGAAACATTCATATTAAGGAATAATGATAATAAAATTTACAAATTAGCTTTTTGCTTAATTTTAATAAAAAATCTAATAGGGTTGATTGGGCATTTGGAGATTGAAGTATAAGTGGAAGAGCAATTCATTAATTTGTTAATTATTTTCTCTGTTATAGGCCCCAATTAGTTTGATCTTTAATAATAGTAATAAGGCATAGAAAGAAATGAAGCTTTTTAAAGGGAACTGCTTACCTGCTATTATTCACTCTGAGTCTCAGAAACTCTCCACACTCCCTATTTGTAAAAGTAATGTGTGCTCTTTATAGAAAATTTTTTTGAAATCAAGAAAACAAAAATCCTTTATATTGCTACTACCCAGCCAGAACTCCTGTTTATATTTATTTCTATTCATATTTTGTACGTTGTTGAGATACTACTGAATACATTTGCCTGTTTTTAATATAAATATTTTCCAGTTTTATTTCAAATTCTTCATGAACATGTTTAATGCTTACATATCATTCTGTTGGTTCCTGATTTGACATCTACTATCTACTTTAAGCAGAGTCAACCCTTCTACGTATAGCAAGCATTAGAACGAGCAGCTAAATAGGCTGCTGCAATCCATCCAATCTCAAGCCAATTTACCCAGGCCACCAGGAAAATGAGCTTTGCCTTTTTCCAGATAAGTCTCTTTCTGGTAATGGTGCAGACAGGTAGAATACATTTTATGAATGCACAAAACTCTTTTCTTTAAAAAAAAATACAGGTTATGACCAAAGTCACCAATAGGCACAATAGGTCTGCCATACCTAAGACCTCCTCCAGCACCCAGCCACAGTGAAATCCCTGACCTATAAAACCCAAATTCATTTCCTTTGTTATTTAGAAACTTTCAGTTCATTCATTTGGTGGACCTCTAACTTTCCCAAGATGGAACTAACAAGGACATATTGCTCTACTTTTACTTAGCAATTACCTCATGCATACACTGATTTTTCTCAAAATATAGGTGTTATAAAGAGTAGGGGGTCAATCTTAGGACAACAGAATAAGGTGCATATTCAATTTTTACTGTTGCTTTAGCCTTACTAGGTTAAGTTCCTACAGAGGTCTTGGTAAACCTCATTTCTATACTTTTAATAATAAATTTTCTGCAGTATATTTTTTCCTTTTTCATCTGATTTTCCACAGGTTGCACTTACTAGTACATTCTACCCTGAATTTACTGACAACTTCTTTTGTTTCTAACAATATTTAATAACAAATCTTTCCTCCAATACTGATAGCTCTGAACAATACCATCTATCGCACCATTCAATACATTCCAGCGTATAAAGATACTATGATTTCCTAACCATTTCATAATATAAACATCTTTGAATATTAAGCTATTTTGTGCTTGGGATTAGTTCTTAGGATATATTTCCTGAAATAAAATTACCTGATTAAGATTTGTGAACATTTTAAGGCTCTTGATATATATTTCAAAAGTACTTTCAAGTATAGCAACATATGGTATACATATGAAGCAATTACTGAAAATGATGTCAAGATTTTGACTATGATTGTTAGGAAGGATCTTGTTGATGTACATGTGCCTTATGTATATTTATGATTATCTCTCTATGAGATATTTTAAAATTGAAGCTTTATTTTTATGAAACAAAGAAGACTGACCCTTCCCAACACACAAATCGGTGATAGTACATTTAATCTGTAGTTAATTTAAGCATATATTAAATGTAAATCCATGAATACCATAAATATAATTCAAATATTCACTTCCAGTTGCCATTCTCTAAAGAACTAATAATCATCCTTTGTTTATTATGCTCTTTCAGTATGAGTTCTCTCTAAAATTGCTTGGTCCAAGTATCAAAATACTCTTTCATATGTTCCATTCTATTTCCTCACTCCCTTTCAATTGGAATTGGTCCTTTTATGCTTAAAGATTCTGAGTATTACTTTCAGAAATTTCTTATTTTGTCATTTTGGAATGCTAAAAGATTTCTTAAATATCTGAATTTTATAGATATATTAGTTAAGAAGAATTTACTTTGCTATTATGTTTTTGGTTGCATACTTTACTTATTCCTTGGAAATTCTTTATGCTGTCTCCCCTTATGTCATTCATTCTCTTACTTGCACACTAACTCACATGCTTACATATTGAATGATAATTTCCAACTATTGTTTTAAATATCATTTACTTAAACGATAACTGACAACTCCCAAATTTTTCACTCCTGCCCAGATCTCTCATAATTCCAGATTTATATATCCCGTCCATCTATTTGACATCTTCACTGAGATGTTGAATAAGCATCTGAAACTTTATATATGCAAACCTAAACTTTTAAACTCCCTACAAACACTTCTTACCCCATAGATGCTCAAATATAACATTTCAGCAGTTTTTCTTAACTCATTTGATGGCAATTCCATCTTTCTAGCTGTTCAGGCTAAAAGCTGGGCCTGATCATTGACTGCTTTCTTTCACACTCTACTTTTTTTTTAATTTCAGCATATTATGGGGGTAAAAATGTTAAGGTTACATATATTTCCCATGCCGCCCCTCCCCTTGAGTCAGAGATTCAAGAATGAGCATCCCCCAAACGTTGTAAATCTCTCTCATTATGTTTGTATATTCCCAACCCCTCATCCCCCGTCCCACCTGCCCGACACATGATAAATGTTATTCCTACATGTCTACTTAGGAGTTGCTCTGTTAAAACAAATTTGGTGGTGAGTACATGTGGTACTTGTTTTTCCATTCTTGAGATACTTCACTTAGTAGAGTGGGTTCCAACTCCATCCAAGAAAATACAAGAGGTGCTATATGACCATTGTTTCTGAAAGCTGAATAGTACTCCATGGTATACATATACCACATTTTATTAATCCACTCATGTATTGATGGTCACCTGGGTTGTTTCCACAACTTTGAAATTGTGAATTGTGCTGCTATAAACATTTGAGTGCAGGTGTCTTTTTCATAAAGTGACTTTTGATCTTTTGGGTAGATGCCCAGTAGTGGAATTGCTGGATCAAATGGTAGATCTACTTGTATCTCTTTAAAGTATCTCCATATTGCTTTCCACAGAGGTTGAACTAGTTTGCAGTCCCACCAGCAGTCTGGTAGTGTTCCTATCTCTCCGCATCCACGCCAACATTTATTGTTTGGGGACTTTTTGATAAAGGCCATTCTTACTGGAGATAAGTGATATCTTATTGCAGTTTTGATTTGCATTTCCCTGATGATTAGAGATGTTGAGCATTTTTTTATATCTTTGTTGGCCACTATTCTGTCTTCTTTTGAAAAATTTCTGTTCGTGTCCTTTGCCCACTTTTAGATAGAGCTTTTTGATTTTTCCTTGCTGAATTTCCTGAGTTCTAAATAAATTCTAGTTATCAGCCCTTTATTGGATGTGTAGCTTGTGAAAATGTTCTCCCATTCTGTGGGTTGTCTATTTGCTCTCTTGGCAGTTTCTTTGGCTGTGCAGAAGCTTTTTAATTTGATCAGGTCCCATTTATTTACTGTTTTTGCTGCTGTGATTGCCTTTGGGGTCTTCTTCATAAATTCTTTGCCTAGGCCAATGTCTAGAAGAGTATTTCCAATGTTTTCCTCTACAATTCTAATAGTTTCACACCCAAAGTTCAAGCCTGTTACCCAGCATGAGTTGTTTTTTATGAGAGGTGGAAGATGTGGGTCCTGTTTTAGTCTTCTACATGTGGCTATCCAGTTTTCCTAGCACCATTTATTGAATAAGGATTCTTTTCCCTGGTGTATGTTTTTGTCTGCTTTGTCAAAGATTAGTTGGCTATAAGATGATGGTTTTATATCTGGGTTCTCTGTTGTGTTCCACTGGTCAATGTGATGTTCTTGTGCTGGTTCCGAGCTGTTATAATTACTATAGCCTTGTAGTATAGTTTGAAGTCTGGTAAATTGATACCTCCTATTTTGTTTTTATTGCTTAGGATTGATTTTGCTATACAGGGTCTTCTCTGGTTCCAAACAAAGCATAAAATTATTTTTTCTATATCTGTGAAAAATGATGGTGGTATTTTAATAGGGATTGCATTGACTCTGTAGGTCACTTTGGGTAGTATAGACATTTTAACAATGTTGATTCTGCCGACCCATGAACATGGTATATTCTTCCACTTGTTTACATCCTCTGCTATTTCTTTCTTCAGTGTTTCATAGTTCTCCCTGTAGAGGTCTTTTATCTCCTTAAATATATTCCAAGGTACTTTATTTTCTTTGTTGCTATTTTGAAGGGAATTGAGTCTTTGATTTGGTTCTCATTTGTACTGTTGTTGGCGTATATGAATGCCTCTGATTTCTGTGTGCTGATTTTGTATCCCGAGACTTTACCAAATTTATTTATCAGATCAAGGAGTCTATTGGTTGAATCCTTGGGGTTTTCTAGGTATAATATCATGTCATCTGCAAAGAGTGAGAGTTTGTTCTCTTCTGCTCCCATTTAGGCACCCATAATTCTGCTCTCTTGTCTGATTGCTGTAGCGAGGACTTCCAGCACTGTGTTGAACAGAAGTGGAGATAGTGGGCAACCTTGTCTTGTTCCAGTTCTAAGTGGGAATGCTTTCAATTTTTCCCCATTCAGTATGATATTGGCTGTGGGTTTGTCATATATGGCTTGTATCATTTTTAAGTAAGCCCCGTCTATGCCTATTTTGTTGAGCGTTCTTATCATAAAAGGGTGTTGAATTTTGTCAAATGCTTTGTCTGTGTCTATTGAGAGGATCATATGGTCTTTGTGTTTGCTTCTGTTTATATGGTGAATTACATTTATAAATTTGTGTATGTTGAACCATCCCTGCGATGAAGCCCACTTGGTTGTGATGGATTAATTTCTTGGCAAGCACCTGGATTCGACTGGCTAAGATTTTGTTGAGAATTTTTGCATCTATATTCATAAGGAATATTGGTCTGTAGTTTTCTTTTTTTGTTGCATCCTTTCCTGGTTTTGGTATTGGGGTTATGTTTACTTCATAAAATGTGTTGGGGAGGTTTCCATCCTTCTCAATGTTGTGGAATAATTTCTGCAGGATAGGCACCAGTTCTTGTAGGTGTGGTAAAATTCGGGTGTGAAATCATCTGGTCCAGGACTTTTCTTTTTAGGAAGGTTTTTTATTGCTGTTTCAATTTCAGTACTTGATATTGGTCTGTTCAGGAATTCTATTTCTTCCTGGTTGAGCCTAGGGAGGCTGTGTGTTTCTAAGAAATTGTCCATTTCCTGCACATTTTCCAGTTTGTGCGCATAGAGGTTTTTGTAGTATTCATAAATTATATCTCGTATCCCCATGGCATCAGTTGTAATTTTTCCTTTATTGTTCCTGATGGAGCTTATTAGAGATTTTTCTTTTCTGCTTTTCGTTAGTCTAGCCAAAGGTGTGTCAATTTTGTTTATTTTTTCAAAGAACAAACTTTTTGTTTTGTTAATCTTCCGTATAGTTTCCCTATTGTCAATTTTGTTTTATTCTGATTTGATCTTAATTATTTCACTTCTTCTGCTGGATTTGGAGTTGGTCTGTTCTTCTTTTTCCAGCTCTTTGAGATGATTCATTAGGTTTTCTATTTGCTATCTTTTTGACTTTTTGATATAGGCGTTTATGGAAATAAACTTTCCTCTCAAGACTGCTTTAGCTGTGTCCCACAGGTTTTGATGGCTTGTGTCACCTTTGTAATTTAGTTCAAAGTATCTTTTGATTTCCATCTTGATTTCCTCATTTATGAAGTGATCATTCAGCAGAAGGTTGTTTAGTTTCCATGACTTTGTGTAGAAGTGAGAATTCCTGTTAGGATTGATTTCTACATTTATTCCATTGTGGTCTGAAAACATACATGATATGATTTCTATTTTTTAAAATTGTTTGAGATGTGTTTTGTGTCCTAGGATATGGTCAGTCTTAAAGAATGACCCATGAGCTGATGAGAAGAATGTATATTCAGTGGTTTTGGGGTAGAATTTCCTGTAAATGTCAGTCAGGCCCATTTGTTCTAGAGTTCTGTTTAAATCCATTATTTCTTTGTTGATTTTCTATTTGGAGGATCTGTCCTGTACTGTCAGTGGAGTGTTAAATTCTCCAACTATTATGGTGTTGTTGTTTATCCATTTGTTTAGATTAAGTAGAGTTTGCTTTATGAATCTGGGTGCACCTAGGTTGGGTACATATATATTTAGAATTGTTATATCTTCTTGTTGAACTGTACCCTTCACCATTATATAGTGACCTCCTTTGTCTTTTATTACTTTTGTTGATTTAAAAGCTAAGTTATCTGTAATCAGCACCACCACACCAGCTTTCTTTTGGCTTCCATTTGCTTGAAATATTGTTCTACACCCCTTTACCTTTAATCTAACTGCACCCTTGCAGGTTTGTTGTGTTCCCTCAAGGAAGCAGATACTTGGCTTGTGTTTTTTTATCCATTCAGCCAGCCTATGTCTCTTGAGTGGGGAGTTCAAAGCATTCACATTTATTGAGATAACTGATAGGTGGGGCAGGTTTCTGTTCATTGTGTTGGATTGAACTTTGTCGCTTTGTTTTCTCTCTTGAGCTATTGTGGGTTTCTTGTCTTTGATCTTTAGCTTTTCAGTAGATTTACATTTGTGAGTGTTTATTGTGCTGATCCATGGGTAACACTGTTTTGAGTACTTCTTGAAGGGCTTGTCTTGTCTTGGTGAATTCCCTAAGTCTTTGCTTATTTGACAATGTCTTGGTTTCTCCTGCACATACAGAACTTAGTTTTGCAGGGAATAAGACTCTAGGCTGAGCATTATTCTGTTTCAGAAGAGTGAGAATGGGGCCCCAGTCTCTCTTTGCTTGTAAAGTTTCAGTAGAGAAGTCTGGCATTATTCAGATTGGCTTTCCTTTGTATGTTACTTGCTTCTTTCATCTTACAGCTCGTAGAAGAGCCTCTTTAGTTGATATTTTGGTCAGTCTGATGACTGCATGTCTTCACGTCTTCCTGTTTGCATTGAATCTCCCAGAGGTCATTTGAGCTTCTTGAACTTGTATCTGGAGATTTTTAGCAAGGCCTGGGAAATTTTCCTCTATTAAGTCTTCAAATTGATTGTCTGAACCTTGCGTGTTTTCTTCTTCCCCTTCTAGTAACCCTATAACCCTCACATTGGGTTTCTTCACATAATCCCACATCTCTTGTAGGCTTTGCTCTTTTCTCTTGTTTCTCTGCTCTATCTCTGTGAGTGATTTATTTAATTGGAAGGTGTTATCTTCAATCTCTTAGATTCTTCCTTCTGTTTGATCTACCCTGTTCTTGAGACTTCTCACTGTGTTTTGTATTTCCCTGAATTGATTCTTCATTTCTAGGAGTTCAGTTTGATTTTTCTTATTATTTTGATTTCTTTACTTAATTTTTATTCCAGGTCCTGGAATCTTTTTGCATTTTCTTTGTGTTGGTAATCCAGTTTTTCTTGCAAGTTGTCAAATTTTCTTACAAACTATTATCAAAATTCTTCTTCTGTCATATTAGTGGTCTGATTTAGGTTGATGTCCCTTTGTAAGGGGCTGGTGTTCCTCTTTGGGTGTGTGCTTTCCATTTGAGTCTTCATATTTCCAGAGTTCCTTCGCTAATTGCTTCCTATCTGGATCAGTTGTTGCTTTTTACCTTTAGGTTTTTATTTGAATAATTACATGCCCTGTTTAGTCTCTGAGCCAGTAGTTGGTGTTTCTGGGTGAGATTCGACCACACCCTGTATAATGGGTTAGTAGGTGCTGTGAAAACGCTGTGCAGAATGTCCTCCCTGACAGTAGGTGATGGTTGCTGGGAGGAACAGGCTACACTGTTGCTTTTGGGTCCTGTAACCAGCTGTTGTTCCTCTGGAGAGGCACTCTAGTGCTTCATGTGGTGGGTGGGGGCCTGGGGCTTCTAGTTGCATCCTTGTTCTCCACCTCAGTGAGGGCTGGCCTAGGAGAGAGTCTGGGTGGAGCTGGGTTGGGTAAGCCTGCCCTCAGGCACCACCAATGTCCTTTGCAGGGGTCAAAGTTCTGTTCTCTGCTTCTGGGAAAAGCTGTCAGGGAGGGGCTGGAATGGCCCCACTCAGTCAGAAAGTCTGTGTGTGGGAGTGGGGCTGTCTGAGACCTGCAGTCTGGAGCAGGCCTCACTCCTTTCCACCCTCCCCAACTCTTTGACTTCTCCTGTGCCTCTGCCAGCAGGCCAGACCTCATGCCTGGCTGTGATGCAGGTCGGGAGGTTCCCTGCACAGGGTTGCCACCTAGGCTGGGCACACGGCCTCCCCTTGGGAGCAGGGTTGCCCTCAAGAATGCTGATCTGCTCCTGAAGGCACACACATGTTGGTAGGCTCCTTCATGAATGTTCCTTCCATGCTCCGGGCAATGCGAGACCTGGGTGCATTAGATCTGGTCTGCAGGTCTGACCTTTGGGCCTTGGAAATCAATCGCTGACTCTGCCAGGGAGAGGAGTGCCAGTGCTAATTTACCCATGGGGAGCCAAGCTGGGTCGATGTCTCTCAGCCTCAGGGTCTGCACTGTTCTCCTGGAATCACCAGGTCAGCAGCACCTGGGAGGGCTGGCAGGTAGGAAGCTCACTGAGTACCCCTTAGTCAGCTGTAGGGCCCCAAAAGGGAAGGTTCCTTTCCCTGGAGATGCCTCCAGCTAGTGGCTATATTGTCTCTCTCAGAAGCCGCAGATAGGGAAGGGGAAGGGGAAGAGGAAGGGGAATGGGAGAATGAAGTAATACAAAGCCTGCTGCTCAGCTTGTGTCTGTGCACATGGTGGTGCCCCGAGGGAGTTGGGAGCCTGGCACCACATCCCCTACAGGCTTATTGCTCACTGGTGGTGGTTGTCTCTGGGCTGGCATCCGCAGGTCTCTCCAACCACTGGGGAGCCCACCAGCAATCTGAGATGCAACGGAGGGGAAAGTTAAGCATGCTACCTATCCTTGCTGATGGCCTCCAAGCTTCTTGGGAGGTCTCTTCTTCCCATTCTCTTCCGCAACCTCTTCCACTGGAGTGTCTTGTAGTCTCCAGTACCCCTCCTTCCGACCCTCATGTGATGTATGCTTGTCTTCTTGCTTCTTTCTTCTAATTTCTTCTAGAATCTGTCTTTTTTGCAGAGACACTCTGTCTGGCGGTGTTTCTCATCCGCCATCTTGCTCCGCCCTCTCAAATCATCTTACACACTCTACTTTTAATCTATTAATAAATCCTATTAGTCTACTTTTAAGATATAACAAAAGTCCACTTCTCAGCCCCTCTACTGCTAGCAAACCATTTTGAACACCATCAGCTCTTGCTTGTATTATTGCAATCACCTCCTACCAGGTCTTCTTGTTTATATCCCTGGCTTACTATACTGGGTTGAATAGTGTCCCATGAATTAAAATTCATGTCCACATGGAACCTGAGAATGTGAACTTATTTTGAAATTGGATCTTTGCAGGTATAATTAATTAAGAGGAGGTCATACTAGGTTAGGATCTCTTCTAATGACTGGTGTCCTTATAAAAAGAGTAAACAGAGACATAGAGACACGTAGAGGGGGAGCAGGCAATCTGAGGATGTAGACAAAGATTGGAGTGCTGTATCTATAAGTCAAGGAATGCCAAGGATTGCCAGTAGCCATCATAAGCTGGAAGAGTCAAGAATGGATCTTTTCCTTGAGCTTTCAGAGAGTATGTAGCCCTGCCAAGCCCTTGATTTTGGACTTCTAGTCTCCAGAACTATGAGAGAATGGATTTCTGTTGTTTTAAACCACCCAGTCGTGGTATTTTGTTATGAAAGCCCTAGGAAATTAATATACTTACTATGGTTGATTTTTAACAGAGCAGCCAGTTATTCTCAAATATAAGATCAAGTCATTCTTCTCAAACCTATCAGTGAGTCATGTTTTCACTCACATTAAATTCCCAGGTTCTTTCAGTGGTTCAAAACCTGACATTATTCTCATCCACCCTCATCACCTCTCAGTCCTCATCTCGTTTGTTCCTCCTCACTCACTCCTCTTTGCTACACATTGACAGCGCCAAGCACATTCCCACTGTAGAGCCTATGTATTGTCTGTTCCCTCTAGCTAGAATACTCTCCCACATGACTGAAGAGTTAACTCTATCATTTTTTTCCATCATTACACAAATGTCATCTTCTTAATGAGCCCTACCCTAACCACCTTATTAAAATCATAAACTGAGGGTGCAAAAACATGGCGGAGTAGGGGTGCCCTCCTGGCTCTCTGCTCCCAGAGCGAAAAGTGAAGAAAGCAGATAGCCACAAGCGAGCGATCCGCACTTCCACAGGACCAGCTTCGCAAGCCTGCAGACATCCACCGGGAAACGGAGGGATAAGACCATTTACAGCCTAAAGCAAACGTGAATCGATTATTCTTCCGTAAAAATCGGGAATTCGGAGGCACACAACAGGGAGGGAGCGAGGCGCGGTTTAAGCCGCTGCCAGCTGGCAGTGGCGCCAGCCCTACCTGGAGCTGAGCAACACCCCCTCCCGCACCGAGCTCCACTTCCACGTAGGCCGGGAGCTACCTGAAGTTGGTGAGAAGTGGCAGCGCGGGACAAAGCCGTGTGGAGAGGAGACTAGAGCAGGGAACACTGAGTTCTCCAGAGCACACGGCAGCGGCAGCATAAGGAGGGGGAGGGTCCGAGCCCAGCAACCCCTCTCCACGCAGCAGGAACCAGAGCCCACTCGGGCATCTCCCTGCAGAACACTCCCAGGTCAAGGTTAAGGGGAGTTTACACAGAAGGAGGCTTTGACTTTGGATATAGAGGAGGTTTGGGACAGCACTGAGAGGCCAGAGTGTGCTAAGTTAGACTCCTTGATCCATTAGGACCCCCCTCCCTCTGCCCCTCCGGCACCGCTCGCCTCCGCACCGCTCCGCCTCCACATTCCAGCGCTGACTTGGCATTCCAGCGCTGACCTGGGCTTGGGGTTTGGAGGGGAGGCACAGAGAGAGCACTGGTACGCGCCCCTGCTCCACCAATTTGATATTGGACGGTCACTTGCTGCACAAGTGGCACTAACTCTGAGCTCAGAGAGTGGACCCTGCCTGGACGGGGCAGTACTACAGGGGAGGTTGCCCTTGGTAGATTTAAGGCAGAGAAACATTGTCTTCTACACTCTCCTGAGACCCGGAGACCCACCCTGGACTCCAAAGTCTCTGTCCCAGCCTTGGGGGCGGAGCTGAGATAGAAACTGTTCTCATTCCTGCCACTTATCTCCACCGGTGTAATTAAGGAACCAGAAGACAGGGACTGGTGGGTCCCAGGGCCTGCCTGCCCGCTCCTGGTCGGTCTCTCCCTACACAGGTCTCCCGCGCTCTCTGTCCTGAGTGCGGAACTCGTCTGGGCAGACTGCCTTTAGTGGTTACTAGGCAGAGATACTTTACGACCCCCACATCCGGGGACTTGGGGCTAGGTCCTTGGCTCCAAAGTTTGTATCCCCACCTTGGGGGCAGAGCTGAGATAGAGACTGTTCCTGTTCCTGCCTCTTATCTCCACCTGTGGAATTAAAGAGACAGAAGACGGGGCTGTGGCTGAGTCTTTGGCTCCAAAGTCTCTGTCCCTGCCTTGGGGGTGGAGCTGAGGTAGGAACTGTTCCCATTCCTGCTGCTTATCTCCACCGGTGTAATTAGGGAGTCAGAAGACAGGGACTGGTGGGCCCCAGTGCCTGCCTGCCGGCTCCTGGTTGGTCTCTCCCTACACAGGTCTCCTGCGCTCTGTGTCCAGAGTGAGGATCTAGCCTGGGCAGAGCCGAACCACGTAGGAGACTGCCTTTAGTGGTTATTAGGCAGAGATATTTTATGACTCCCACATCCGGGGATTTGGGGCTAGGCCTTTGGCCCCAAAGTTTGTATCCCCGCCTTGGGGATGGAGCCGAGATAGAAACTGTTCCTGTTACTGGCGCTTATCTCCACCTGTGGAATTAAAGAGACAGAAGACGGGGCTTGTGGCTGAGCCTTTGGCTCCAAAGTCTCTGTCCCCACCTTGGGGGCGGAGCTGAGGTAGGAACTGTTCCCATTCCTGCTGCTTATCT